>JAMQGT020011987.1:0-122254 GCA_024447675.2 Pterophyllum scalare
TTGTCAGCACATTCAACTTTGTACAGAACAAAGTATTCAATGAGAATTTCATTCATTCAGATCTAGGATGTGTTATTTGAGTGTTCCCTTTATTTTTTTTGAGCAGTGTATTTTTTTTTTTATGCCTAAGCACTTTTAACCCAACGTTCACACAGTAGCACTGTGATGGATGGATCGGGGGCACCTTCAGGGTTCAGTATCTTGCCCAAGGATACTGTGAGATGCAGGTTGGAGGAGCAAGGGATCAAACCACAAACCAAATTACTGTGACCAAATCTTGAGCTGGGGCCTGTGCTACAGAGAATATTCAACATGCCCTTTGCTTTATCTGGCTTCACTCACCATAACATCAATAGTCAGGATAAGCGGTCACACAAAGGTGTTTTTCAACTCAAGTCAACCTAGGGTTTCCTAATCTTGCTAGGAGTGTGTTCACGTGGAAGGGGTGTTGGTAACAGCTGACCAATCACAAACACGGACAGGTCTACTGGAAGCACAATACAGGCTGTGAGCAACACTGCTACTGCAGACAGAGAGTGTGTGTGTGTGTGTTAAGTGCCTTGGTCAGTAATTCTACTAAATTAATAAAGTTTAAATTATCTGAAGGCAGAATGGAAAGCTGTCAAAAATGCTGCTGTGTGAGTTAACAGAAGATCAATACCCTGTCATTAAGACACAGGAAAATCTGATAGATTCTAATTGTTGTTGCATTAAATTAATATTTAGATGTGTGTAAGAGAGTTTTAGTTTTTATTCTTTCAGCCTGCAGCCCTGGTATTGTGTAACAGCCTAAGAACAAATAAAATATAAATATAAAAACAGAATTCAAATACAGGCTTAATTCAATTTTATTTATATAGCGCCAAATCACAACAAACAATTGCCTCAAGGCTTAGTCCGTGTGCAGATTTCATATAAGGCCAACAAGTCGCTCTGTTTTAAGACTGTAATTATTACAGAACAATAAAATTATTGTAAAATTGTTTGCAGCCAACAAAAAGGATCTAATCTATATTTCTTACTGATGCTCATCAGGGAAAGACAAAGGCTTTAGATGCTATTTTAAAAAACTTGACCTTCTTGTTGTTCATGCACCGAGGTCATATCAGAGGTATCTCCCAGGACAGCATGACACTTTTCCAGAGAACTGATTATTGTGTAGGTGGTGATTTCATACCTGCTGATCTTGAGCAGGTTAGATTGGCAGAATGTGTTACCATGCTGATGCACTCCTGTAAGAAGTGACTCGAATCGTAATGAAATGTCAATGAGTATTTATTTTGAATCTTAGCACTTATTAAATGTTAAATGTAAGGCCCTATAATAATAACTAATATTGTATTTTTATAATTAAAGAAAGCAGGAGAATGTTTCTAATAACTTAAATCTTTTAATGCCAGACGTGATGTGCGTTTCATGATACTGTTTCACTGACAACTGTTGCAAGAGATCATGTTTAATTACAGTGGCTAAATTATAAATTATTCAACTCTTTGTTTAATTAATTATGGAGCAGGATGATTCTGTCTGCATTAAGTTTATATGACCAGTAGGGGGAACTATGACCAAACACATTTCAAACTGTGACGCCCAGACTTTTGTTTTATTGTATTTACTCATTTGTGTAAGAGCAAAAGGCAGAATGATAATTTGTTATCTATACATATTAATGATAGGCTCTGTGTGCCTGGGTCCACTGGGAAAGCTCCTGCATGTGTATACTCCAAAACACATATTCACACAATTTACTGTATCTCTGCGATTATGAATCGTAGGACTGTTAGATTAAGTTAGTGTACACATGCATGACTGTGCTCATCCTATCAAGGCTGGTGGTTTTAGGCAGTCTGTCAGCTTCCCTGTGTTATGTAGTTTAAGAGGAGCTTAACCAGCATTACTGCTACATCATGTTCAGACGTCAGCCCACACACAAAATAACACACTCGCACACTTGGATGTCAGGAAATCTGTACCCACCAGAGTGTGCAACTTGTCAGGTCAAACATTTCATGCCAGCTGTGTGTCTCTGTGTGACATGCAGCCTCCTGGGAGGCTGTGGTGGCTTTAAAGGGGGTGGGGGGGAGATACGGGATTATGTGCGAGTACATGAAGGACGGAGTGTAGTGCAGTGTTTTTTATTGATTACATGAAGTAAGCTGGCGGACTGCACTCAGTGCAAAAGAGAGAGGAAATGAGCAGTTTGGCTTTTGTTATTTGTAGTGAGCGGTTTTTAAAATGTCAGCTTGTTCACTGGTATTTTGGTTTCACCCTGAAAACCAGTTGACGAGCTAGAAAAAGCCCCCATGACAACGTGAATACAGATGAGACAACATACTTAAAGTGTAACTATTCATTGAACAGTTTTGCATGAATGTTTACTAGAACACAAGGGGATGAATGCAACTTCATTTCATGCTGTGTCAGAAGCTGGGATGTGTGCATAAAGAAATGCTGTGGTTTATTGAGATAAGTCATTGTTTGCACCACTGCTGCTGTAAAGATTTTTATGGTTTAGTTCTGTGTTGTCCTCTTTTGTCAAGTTCTTATTACCGTATAAAAGGCACTTCTTTGCAAAAGTCTTTGAGCCCCCCACCTCATATTTTTTCTAAGCAGCCAGACATTCTAGTAATTTTTTTAAGTGGTCTTGATCAGTAATCTCCGGCTTTCTGAAGGTCTTTAAAAGTTTTTCTTTGGACATTGGCTGCTTTTTCACTCATTTTCAATTTAGTCGTTAACCCTAATCATTTTCAGAGGAATTTTTTTTTGTTCTTTATTTGTTAAGCAACACCGACCTATGAATCACTCAAGCATAAAAAAGCGAGGAACCAGTGTTGCCTACACATAACAGACAACTTGGCAAAGAATCTGTTCTAAATTGTATCTTTAGGGTCTTTGTTATTGCAGCCTGTCACAAAAACACATAAGTTGTTCCCATTATTTTAGTTGAATCTACAAAACCAAAAGAGTTTGGCAGTCATTAAATAATATCTTTACACCAAGAAGGTGATTCCCAAAGAACTGTTAGCCAAAAACTTGGCATATCTCAACATGGTGGGCAGTGTGTCCTTCAAAAAAAATTGAAGAAACTGGACAAGTTCAGGAGAAAAGAAGTGGCAGGCCTAAAAACTATCTAAAGCAGATGAACAGTGTCTGAAAGTCATCTCTTTTAGTAATAGGAAGAAAACCCAGCAGATTATCCGTCTACTGTTCACTGGAGCCTGATCAGAAATGGTCTCAGTGGAAGGGTGGCTGTCAAGAAGCCATTCTTAAGGATGTGAAATGGGGAGAAAATGCTGAGGTATGCCAGATTACACAAGAACTGGACTGGAAATCAGTGGCAACAGGTCTGATGGAGTGATGACAAATTGTTGTCAGTGGTACAGTGGAGGTAAGGAAGTACAATAGTGACCGTCTGCATCCATATGTAAACGTGGTGGCTCTGTCATGGTTAGGAGGATTTCAGCCAGTGGTGCTGGAGATCTTGTCAAAAATGATGCAATTACAAACACAGAAAAGTGTCGTCAGATTTTGATCCACCACCAGCACCATCTGGAAAGCAGATTGAAGTATCTGATGATCCCAAACACACTACCAATGCAGTAAAAGCATACCAGGATAGAAAAACACACAATGTGCTCTTGTTTAAAGATTGAGGCTCTGGCAGTGTAGATTTTGTGGACTATTTTTAATTAAAAAAAATATTTTTTATATAAAAAAAATATTTTTAATAAAATGAACATAAAAATGTCCTTAGCTGATTGTTTTCTGATACATTCATGTTTTGGTGCTTTCACTTTAATCTATGCAGAACATGCCAAATGTCAGAGGACCATGATGCGTCAGTGTACCTGCGTCTTCAAGGTGATGCTCTCTCTGTGGGTGGTTATGAAAGAAACCCCATCTTCTGGGATGAGGTAAGCTTAAAGGTCATCCTGCGGTTAATTATCTGAATCTCTCGGTCTGTGTTTCAGTGAGTGCTGTGACAAAACATTTTGCTTTGCTTTACAAAAAAATAAAATCCTTTAATTAGGAAGCTGAATAAACTCTAACCCGGTTTATATACTTCTCATTGTGTGTTATTTTGGCCTCATCTCATTTACCTTTTCCATTACTTGCTGCTGTATTAACTTGGAGGTCAAATTGTATTCATAAGAGCAGTGAAAACACTGAGCGTGTTCAGGAATGTTTTACAAAGTGATGGAAGAAATTTTGCAGGTCCTTTGCCTCTAAAATTTCTAAAGGGTACTTTTTCGTGAACAGTGTAATAAAAATTCTTTTCTTTCTTGCAAAAAACCTGATAAGAAGACTGACAGTCTGACCAGGTGATGATTGCACAGCTTAGCATCAAGACTGAGGTACTGGGAGAACAGTTTGCAGGTTTCTCCCATACTTTCTAACAACCCCATTTACCCTCCCTTAAAATATACTCAAATATACATATACACCCCCACTAATATGTGGTTAAATGTCCCTTAGCAAGTTGCACCTCAACCAGATGCTTTTGGTAGCCATCAGCAAGCTTCTGGCATAATTCCTGACACGGACCTGACTTTTAAGCATAGTTCACAAATTTTCACTAGGGTGCTTTGGAAAGGCCATTCCAGAAGCTCATTGTTAGCCTGCTTTGTCCATTCCAAACCAGTTTTGATGTGGGTTTCGGGATCATTGTACTGTTGGAAGAGTTTCAGTTGATTTTTATGGTGAAGTTGAAGAATTTGGAGGGAGTCCTTCTCCTTCATTATTCCATCCACTTTGTGAACTGTACCAGTTCCACTGGCAGCAAAACAGCCGCAGAGCATGATGCTACCACCACCATGCTTGACAGTCAGTACAGTGTTCTTAGGATTCAAAGACTCACCTTTAGTCCTCCAAAAATACCTGTTGCCAGTGTGGCCAAATAGCTAAATTTAGTACCCTAAATTCATGGACATTCAAGCCTATGTGTATATGTAAACTTCTGATCACAATTGTACCTACAGCTTACGTATTTGACCTTAAACCTTTTATGGTGCTTCTGGAGGTACATTGAGTGAATATAGGTATAGTATATTGAGTACGAGTAGAACATTATTTTTTTCAAATTTAATGACAGGTTCTGATGGAATGGGTATCCTTTGTGACTTTTGTAGGAAGACCTGTAGATCAAATTCAGTATCTTTGCTTTGGTGTAGCTGACCTGAAAAGTTTATTACCCTTGAAAGAAATACTGAACTTAAATAATGAAAAATGTGAAGAAAGGATCAAACACATGCATTTGAAAAGTTTATTACACAAAACTTCACTTAGAATGAAAACAAGAGTCCTATGTTAATTAAAAGTTTAATTAATTAATTAATAAAACTGTTGCATGTCTTATTGCCTGCAATCCATTTATGTATTTTATTTATATGTGCACATGACATGGTGCATGATAACTCTATTAGATTTTAATCACCTCATAGCCATTCTCTTAGCACAGACCCTCACAAACATTGTATCGTTAGCTCCGCTTGGGGTGAAATTTGTTTTATTGGAACATTAAAACTAAAGTACATCTGTAAAAGAAACTGCAAGAGGCTCTGAAGACCAATTATTCGAACAACACTGTGGCAACTACACAAAGTCATTGTGCAAGCAGTTGTTCTGTGCAAAGACTGACGTTAGAGGGGGTTTGACTTTGGAGACTGATCTTTTTTTTTTTTTTCTTAAGAGCCTTTGAACTGACAAGGTGGTCCTGGTCTTAATGGATTTGTACTTTCTCTCGAGGACAGGTTTTCTGAGCAGTTTAAGTGGGCTGGCAGGAGGTTTGGTAGCATGCATTTATGTATTAGACACTAACTTTTCACTCTTCATGCATTCCTTCTTGATTTATCCTTTTTTTTCCCCTCTCTCTCTCTCTTTAAGCTTTTGGTCTTACAATACTACTCACAAGTAATGAAAGCCATTAGATATTTCCTGCAGGTCATTGATAATATCTTTTTGCCTGACAGCCTGACTTCCTGGCTTTCTGTCCTTATATCTGGCTGGCTGCCTGTCTGCAGACTCCTCAGTGGTTTTATATTTTAGAGGATTTCTTTGAGCGGAAGCAGCTTCTTTGTTCTCGTTCTGCAGCAGCTTTGATGTCTTAAGGCGGATGGAAGAAGAGAGAATGGATACAGAAAGCAGAATTAGCAAGGAATCGTGGAGAATAGAAGAAGCGGAGTGATTGAAGATGAACTAGATTGATGGCTTGGGAAGGATTGGGAGGGGAGTGGTGCCTAGGACAAATTGTATCTGCTTCTCAGATACCACAGTTGAGTGTCACTGCCCAGTAATAATGCAGAACTCTTTGTTCACATGAAAGCAGCTACTGTCAGCTTATGCTTCCGTATGACACTGAAGACTTAATCGAAGCTGAAAGTGTCACAGCAGACGCTAATTGTGAAGCCAAAGGAATTTAATTCAGTGTGCTCTCAGTACTTAACTGTAAACTGTAGTCACCTGTCTAACTTCATCCAGTGTTATTGTTTGGGCGTGTCTGCTACATAGAGCACAGATGGAGAAAAGTCAAGTAAGAGCAGATGAATGAGTGGATCAGTGCCAGAATATAAAGCGAAACATGTGACTGATAAAATTGCTGGACAGCCCTGGTGCACTGGATTTCCATTTTGAGTGCCCTGAGTCAGCCAGATCAGTGGGGTAGGGGATTTTAAGGCGAGGTGCTCTGTGCCGCTGGCCATTAGTTGTGGGAGTTAAAGGCTGCGTTTTGGTGTAGCTGATGAGGAGGGAGTTACAGAAGTCCAGATGGGAGCAAATTAAGGCTTGGACAGGGAACTGAGATGAGAGGAAGGTCTGATTTGACAGATGTTTCTCTGGTGAGGGAGAGTTGATTTAACAGATGCTACAGGATGTGTTGTGGCTGCAGTGTGTGTGTGTGCCTTGCTTTCTACAGTCACATGAAAATGAAGAAAAGGATAAAAGAGCACAACAGTATTTTTGACACTGGCACTGCAGCAGTGCATCGGCACAGAGCATCACGGTGGTTGTGTAGATTTGTTCATGTTTTTTAGGTGCTCTGACATTAATTTGTTTACTTGGGTGAATAAAAAGACAAAAGCTAAACTAAAAGATAAATATTAAAATGCACAAGTAATTGCTACTCCTAATTTGCATTTTCCCACAAATCTTCCCTTCATTTTTTCTAATCAGAAATGTGGCCTCTATTAATGAGAATCAGTGTCTTCCTCAAACAGAACTCATGAATGTGAAAGAAAAGGAAAAATCTGTGAATTTTGGGCAAAATGTGCGAAAATGTGTGCTGCTGTTTCAAAGAATTACATCCTCGTATTTCTGCTAATCAGGGTTACTTGCAGTAAGCCAGTCATGTACAGTCTGTGTCTTTTATTTTCCAGGTGTCTGACAAGTTCGCCTTCAGCCTGTTTGATCTGGACTGGGATGTCTTCATGCAACACATTGAAGGTGCAATCAACAGAGTTCCTGTTCTGGAACAGACTGGCATCAAGTCCACTGTCTGTGGTCCAGGTATACACACACACGCTCGCTCACTTGTGTTCCCATCACCTCATGTGGAATTGCATTTACTGAGGTCATTTCCTGGAGACTTACTCTATCTGTAACCACTACTTGTCCAACCCTGACCCTTCTGTGAATCTTAAACTAGGTCTACATGCTAAAATCTAATATTTTCTGTCATACAGACTTGATTTATGCACCTGAAAAGGAGGCAGGTCATCTCATTGTGAATGTATAAATGGACATGAGTACACACAAGCACACAAATAAGCACTAGTTCAAAAGAAGCATCAATTTTTGAGAAATCCTGCATACCTTTCCCTGCAAATCCTTATGCATTACAGCAGCGAACAAGCAACTTTCATGACACTTTTAAATTGGATGCATGATGTGCTTGCCCATGAATATCTAAACTAGCAAGCTATGTGCCATGTTTGTAGAGGAGATAGTTTGATTAACTTGAGCCTGACTTCCTGTGCAGGTAATCTCACGTTGTTGCCCAGCTGGCTGCGTGAGCTGGTCTGTAGCTGTGCTTCTTGGTTTCTGCATCGAATTGGATTTTTCATTATTGCAGTGTGAAGCGGCTGTTTGGAAAATGATCAAAATGATTTTGTGAAGACAGAAAACTAAAAGAAAAGACAAAAAAATAAAAAAACATTTAGAATGAACTTTAACTACAACAAAAGGCAAAACAGAAAAGTAAAATTAGAGACATAAAGAGCAATTAGAAATTTATTCAAAAGTTATACAGCAATGAAATGAACGCAAAGGTGATGGGAAGAAAAATAAAGTCAGAAGTCTGATATCTGTCTGTTCTTTGTGTCTATGCTCTTGGATTTATGTCTGGCAGATTTTTCATTTCATGTTTAAGTGGATAAGCGCACCGTGTTAAACAATGCGTTTTCCGAGTGAGCTTACTGAGTTCTGAGGTCTTTCCATGAGGAGAGAGCAGGCTGAGTAAAGGGAGAAATCTCAAACATGATCCGAATATTATGAGTATCACAAGTGTATGTACTATGCACCACAAAAATGTAGTTTTCTTCTTCTGAGAGACTTATTTATATAGTCAGAAGAATACAAAAAATAAATACTGATTTGCCTGAATTAAAGATTTACCATGTGTTCTTTTGGCATATTATGCAGTGGGTCTAATATTGCTGACACACACACACACAGGGATGTGCGTGTGTGTGTGTGAATATATGAGAAAACATTGTGTGTTTCTCTTTCTGTTTAGTTCACTAGGGTAATAAAATTACTGATATCTTTAATGTGCCAGTTTTTCTGTTTTAATAAGACATCATTAGTTTGAAATTTAGTGTATTTTGGATTTTAAGTTATTTGCATAACTTTGTTAAAGTTGCCTTTAAATAACTTCCAGATCTCCAGAACTGCCTGTCCTGTCTGTGGTTTTAATACCACTGGAAACAGAAAAAGAGCCATTATGGTTTAATGAACAGCCGGCCTGATGTTATGGTTAGGAGGCATTTACTGACCACAAACAGCTCCCTAAGCTTCAGAGCTGTTCAGACATCTCAGAGGACTCTTCCAAGCCTGACCAAATCTAAATGATAAATGGTGGCTTGCTAACTAAAAACACAGTATATGCAAAACTAACACATCCTAGACTGTCCGCTGAATGTGGAGACATATTTCTTATATAAACCTGCTAACATGTCATATAATTCAGCCCTCAGATTGCTGACATCATGAGGAGGTCTGAAGACATGGGGGTCATTCCATCTCAAATCATCTAATTTGTAGAACAAATTCTGCCCAACTGTCTCTGATTTGCCTAAAAATAGGGAAACTCAGAGTTCTGGAAACTCTAGAATTTTATTGTATTCGATATCTGAAGCAAAAATTTTAAACATGACACTGATAAATAGTCAACAAATGCCAGAGTCGCAGTAAAATGGAAAATTTTGTTGCCACTTTTGTCACGAAGTTTCTGTTTTTGTTTTCAGAGTCATTCACAGCAGACCATAAGCCCTTGATGGGAGAAGCACCAGAGGTCAGAGGTTTCTTCCTGGGCTGTGGCTTCAACAGTGCTGGTAAGTTCTGCATCAGTTGACAATTCAGAGGCTGAAGGAACAAAGAGTAAGAGGTGAGAAAAAGAGGAAGGGAAATGGTGAGTGACTGAGAGTGCAAAGAAATCTTTGATTTAATGGTTGGCTTCATAAACGTTGCCTTAAAGAAATAATGAATACTTTATTATTAATCTCACAATGGGGAAATTACAGTTAACAGAACACCCATCCAAGAAGACAAACAAACATGGGGAGATAGGTGAACTGAGGCCATGCCACCCCCTTTCTGGAGGCGCTGCCATTAAAAAGACGGAAACAATAGTGAAAACATATAAGGATAAGTGAGGAAAAAATCATTTCATACTTTGTATGAAATGATTGCACAGTATAAGGTTTGCACCTTATACTGTGTACACATACACAGTATAAGGTTGAGGGCTGAGTCAAACTCCCTCCTCGGCTAACAGTTCTGATAAGAGGTGGAAAAATGTTCATCAGCAGCTGGGTCAAGGGAGATCAGTCCAACACAGATCAGGAGAAGACAGGACGGCGGGGGTGTAGAGCATCTGTTTACAAAACGTCCAGGAGAAGGATGAGATAAGCAGCAGTCCAAGGCTGCCAGGGAGCCAAATTTATGATTATATGACTTGTTTTGGAAAAGGCTGTACTGATTAATTTGTTGACAGCCTTTAGCCTTCTGGTACCTCTCAGTGACAAAAAAAATCCAATCATCCAAATCCTCTTTTTCAATCCTTCGCCGTGCAGAAACAGGTACCTCTCAAAGATCTAATCCCTCCAATCAGCTCCAGGTGTACTGAGTCTGAGTTTTGAGTCTGTACCTTTTCTGCATAACCCGTCATAAGCAGCCTTACCACGGCCCAACAGCTGCCCAGACTTCCTGAATTGTAGCGACAAGCCAGGAGTCTCCAGGTCCAATTCAGAGAAATCCTAGTGTCAGTAAGCCAAATGTGTATGCCCTTCATCGACAGTACAGCCAGGCACATGATCTTCCACCCACACAGGAATCCATAACTTAGCCAGCCGGGAATGTCAATTGGATAAGAGGGAATATGGTTTTCCTTTCCCCAGTCTCCCCATGGTGAAAATTTGATCAAAATAATGGTGTCAACACCAGGAATTTTGACCAGCTGACCAGATCCATAATTATAATTTCTAGTTTGGAAGCTTTGTGAAGAGAGGCTCTAAACAGCAAAGCAGGGAAAATAGTATGGGCTGGGGAAAGAAGAAAAGTGCGTCCCTCTCCGCTGAGGAGCTGAAGAAGAAAAAAAAGATGAAATACTTCATCCTTAATAACTTTCCCATGAGGAATCTATGAAATGATAGTGCTAGAAAGGTCAAAGAAATCTTCTTAGAGATTAAATGGGTAAAATAATGAAGAAAGCAAGCAAGGTGAAATTGCCAAATGTTTTTTTTTTCCTCTAGACTTTGACCCAGCTTTCACCAGTCTCTGTGGGTCTCTCAAGGCACAAATGAATAATAGAGTGATTTTCATTTTTCAGCTTTCATCGAGAGCATAGACATACACATACATACACACACACAGGCATAGGCACAGATACACAGAACAAGCCAAGTAACTCCATTACTTCACTCAAGGATGAACTTTCTACTGACATTAGAGAGGGACGAATGCGAGCATCTCAGCAGTCTGAAAAGCACAATGGGGGTGGGGGTTGTAAAGGGTAAAGTAATCACCATAAGCATTAAGACGGTTTAAACAAAGCATAAGAGCAAAAGACAATGTGGTCTAGCTCTGCAGTGCTGACAGAATGCTTGGGAGATGCAGGGAAGTGAAGACCTGATGTGTGGGCACATTATACAGACTTCCCTCTTCTGCATCTTCCTTGCAAATTAATGTGTGGTCCTTGCTGTTCACCATTGCTCTTTTATTCTGCAACCACTTAACCATGAAACATTCTGTCCATCAGCCTGATCTTAGGATCCTGCAACCAGCTGTTATCTCTGAACTGCAGAATACTTTATACATTGCCTTATACATATTATTATAGCAAATGGCACCTTACAATAAGCTACTTCTCTTCTGAAAGAAAATTAACTGCCATCAGTTTGGATAATTTATTCATGGCAGCTTAGTGAGCAAAAAGCCAAAAAAAGAAAAAGAACACAGAAACAGAGCTTTCGTAAATAAAGTTGGATACAATGCAGCATTAGCTACTCTTTATTTTTATTTTTTTTTAGTGTCATGCTGGAGACAAGCTCAGCGGAATGGACCTAGTATCACTAATATCACACCTGACTCGTTTTTACACATTAACTGCATGCAGGCCTGAACCTTTGTAAACATTACGCGGGTGGAGCTGTGCTGCCTGCTCCATAGTACAAAATCAGCGTAATATCCCATGTAGCTTATGTGAGAATTAAGCAGGTAATTTTCATGTGAATTCACAGAAAGCGAGTGGGTGTCATGAGTCTGGCCTCCTGCATGCATTACTCGGACACCACCCCTCAGGAGTACTTCCCATAGTGAGAACACATTTGAACACCTTCCATGTGAGTTTGGGGAAAGCAGCAGTAAGCAGCACAGAAGAGAGCAGGCATCAATGAGAGCACACAGTAAGTCAGAGATTTAGTGTGACATGTAGATGTATTGCAGATGTGCAGTAAGTGTGGTTAGGTTAAAGCAGCTTAAATAGTGTGCCTATGAGAAATTGGATGTGCAGCACTGGATCAGTTGCTGTGGGCTGCCATTGAGATCAGCCAGTCTGCTGCAGCTGAGCCTGACTTCATGGCCTGCCTGAACTGTGTTCGATTCACACACAGCATCCACGCGCACAAAGAAAACACTGATTTGGTGTGTCATCCCTTCTTCACCCTCCATGCATCTGTCACTCTTTTTTCCCCTGTCCCTACATCCCTCTGACAAGGAAACAGCCTTATTCGCATTTTTACTGTCTTGGTTCAAGGCTGGGAAATGAGAAGCAGGAAAGGTCAAAGACCAACGGGTCAAATTTGATAGGCTGAAAATAAATAAATAAATTGATAAAAAGTCATTGAATGGTCCTTCCTTGCTGGAGTTACATTTGGTTTCCAGGCAATCAGCAAGCCTTCAGACTGGTAGAAGTTGTATTTGTTGCCTGGCAACCTGAGATACTTATTCTTAGTGTCAAACCCATCATGCTGAACATTTAACTGGCAGTGCACTTGTTTATAGTGATATTTTTTTTAATTTCTTTTAATGCGTTTAACTGTAACACCTCTTATCCAGCTGCATCACTGCCTTTCTCATAATTGCAATAATTAGCACCTTATTACTTATTATTGTGTATTGCTGATACTTTTCTTATTATAAGGCACAGAAATTACATTAGTTTATCCACAGCCATTTGAAGGTCCCGCCATAACATTTCAATCAGTATATCTTTGGACTTTGACTGGGGCATTGCAACATCTTGATTCTTTTCTTTTTCAGCCATTCTGTTGTAGATTTGCTGGTATTATTGTCCCAATTTCATCCAAACTTTAGCTGTCGGTCAGATGGCCTCACATTTGACTCTAGAATACTTTGGTAAACAGAGGAGCTCATAGTCAAATCGATGGCTACAAGGTTCTCAGGTCCTGTGGCTGTAAACCAAACCTAAATCATCACCCCTCCACTACCGTGCTTCACAGTTGGTATGAAATGTTTGTGCTGCTATGTTGTGTTTGGCTTTCATCAAAGATAGCTCTGTGCATTATAGCCAAACATCTCCACTTTGGTCTCGTCTGTCCAAAGGACATTGTTCCAGATGTCTTGTGGTTTGTTAAGCTAATCTTTGTAAACCTACACCGTGCTGCCATGTTCTTTTCTCCTGACAACACTTTAAAACAAGCCATACTTGTTCAGTTGTTTTCTACTTGAGACTGTCATGAACTTTAACATTTAATGTGCTAACTGAGGGCTGTAGAGTCCGAGATGTAGCTCTTGTGTGTTGGTGAATTTCCATCACCTGGACTGACTTCATATAAGTGCCCAGACATGAAAGGGTATCAAAATAGGTCTGCAAGAAAGTGAAGAAACGTATTTCTCAAAAGGCCAAGATTCATCTAGACATGAAAACTAGACACAGAGGGAAGTGGGTATCCTGGCTCTGGGGGCTAATTTAGTTAGTGCATCTTGTTTAACTTCTGCATGACATACCAATAGCTTGATATGCATCACATTGCAGGTACACAGATTAACTGTTGGGGACAATGAGATACAATGTAACACACAAAAAAGTCATCTTTATAGATGCTGCTAGCCATCTGTTTAAAATTTGGACAGGACCAGGCTGAATGCTTTGCTGAAAAAACAATTCTGACTCTGTCAATTCAATATACAAAATGATTAGCTTTTAACTGAACTGTTTTGACAGAGGTCTCTACACTAAATGCTTTTAAATTGCAAATGCTTGCTAATCTACTATAGTGGAGAGTGGAAAAGATAAATATGTGCATGTTTTCCTTCTGTTTTAAAGCATCTGTGGCATTGCTGGCAGCACCACTGTAAATGTCAGGGAAAAAATCTGAGAGGCAGGAGAACAGATGATACATAATGACAGTGAAAGGGGCAAATATTTGAACAGCAGCATGAGGAAGGAAAAATGGAAGGGTTAGTAGGGGATGACAAGATGAGTGGAAGCACAAGCACGGGATTTACACGCATGGAAGCTCACACATCAACCCAGTTATCTCAAGTAACATTCATCAGTGCCACCTTGCCTTGCTGGTTGTCCCCACATTGTCTTGAGTGAACTTCATCAACATGCTCTCACCCTTCCTTCCTTTATCTCTCAACCCCTGCACCCATCCATCCATCCGTCTAGCAAACACCCGTTCAAATGTCCACACAGACTCAGAGTGACAGTGCCTGCGGATGAGTGAAGTAATGAGAGATAGAGGGAGAGGGGACGCTGTGCGAGTTGGAGATGGAGGGTTGCAAGGACAGACTGTTCGTGCTGCTGCATATTGATGTTGTGGTTGGAACACATGGAAGAGGCATAGACACAACACATGCACGCTTGATATCTGCAAATTACCAGCAACACAACACAAGCGGGGGGTTGCTAAAAGGGCCCAGCTCATTAACCTGATAGTTTTGGGACCCGACAGATAAAATATTGAATTGCCAGTGGTTGGTTGCTAGTTGGCTTGAAAGATACACATTACTGCAGACACTGGGTGCAGATGATGAGGTCACATTGCTCGGGGGTTCCTGTGAGCAAGAGTCAAGAGATGGAAGAAAGGTCAAAATAACCCTATGTAGCTCACGTGCCATATAGAGGCGTATCGGAGGACAAAAGCTGCTCTGTTTCTGGTGTTTTCTTTTCTACAAATTAATGCAACTTTCTCAGTCCTGTAGACAGGGCACTGGTGAGCAAGAGGGGGAATAGAGAGCTGCTATGACTTACTCAGAATATTTACTCAAAATAGTTGACTTTCAAAATCTATTCTGAGGTGATGGCACATTAGTCAGTTAAAGTATGAATTTGGGCAAAAGGGATGTTTTTTGTGTTTGTGTTTTTTAAAGCAAAGTAGAGGATAAACAGAAACCTGGGTGGAGGGGGGGGGAATAAATTAAAAGGATATGCAACCTATGGATTCTTCAACACCCACCATCTACGTAGACTAACATCAAAACAACTTGTAGCTTAGTCCTCCAGCATCCCCAAGAATCACAACTAGAGATTGATGATGATTAATGAGGTAAAACACAAATCCTACAGCAAGGGGGAGCCAGGACATCAGGTCAGGGGAAGATATCATCAACCCCACAATCCAAGATTGGGTGCCAAGCCCCAAGAACAAGTTGTACATGGAATGCTAAAGCAGCTGACTTGAAAGAGAACATCATGACTAAGGTAGAAACCTGGACCCTCTGTGGGCAATTACCAAGACTACATGAAGTACCCTCTGAAAGTCTACTAGAAGATGTGAATGCAGCACTATGAACAATCCCTAATATGTCAATCACTGAAACCAGCTGTCTGATCTATACTGCAGCAACAGTGATCCTTGGCTATGAGATGAAAGACAGCCACAAGAAGCAGTACCCCCCATGGAAAAAAGAATAGAGGCTACGATCAAGGCAGTACAAGGGAAGTTAGCCAGCTATCAGAGCTGCAGAAAGGTGTGATGAACAGAAGGGTTTCTAAGAAGTTCAACAATACTTCTATACGTGAGGCTATTACTGATTAAGTGCTTAGTCAATACCTCATGCAGCAAAAACCCAAGAAAGAGGAGGGACAGTCATGGAAGGACAGGCCCCTCCACCTCTGGCAGGAAGGTCGCTCTCAGGAGCTCAGTGAATTCCATTGTGATACCGTGAAATTTCCTCACTTCTAAATATTCCACAGACAACTGATGGTGGTATTACAACAAAGCAAAAGCAATTGGGAACAACTACTCAGCCACAAAGTCATCACAGAGTGGGGTTGGATGCTGGGTGCACAGAGGTCGCTAACTTTCTGCAGAGTCAATTGCTACACATCGCCTTCATATTAGCTTGAGAACAGTGCATAGAGAGTTTTAGGGATGGGTTTCCATGGCCAAGCAGCTGAATCCAAGTCTTACATCACCAGTGCAAAGTGTTGAATGCAGTGGTGTAAAACACACCACCACTGGACTCCAGAGCAGTGGCGATGTGTTTCTGGAGTGACAAAACATGCTTCTCTGTCCGGATGAGTCAATCAGATGGACGAGTCTGGGTGTGGTGGGTGCCAGGGGAATGGTATTTGTCTGACTGCATTGTGCCAAGTGTCAAGTTTGGTAGACGGGGAATTATGGTGTGGGGTTGTTTCTCAGGAGTTGGACTCGGACCCTTAGTTCCAGTGAAAGGAACTCTTAATGGTTCTGCATACCAAGACATTTTGGACAGATTTCATGCTCCCAACTTTGTGGGAACAGTTTGGGGATGGCCCCTTCCTGTTCCAACATGAGTGCACACCAGTGCACAGAGCTGGTCCATAAAGACATGGGTGAGGGAGTTTGGTGTGGAAGAACTTGACTGGAAAGTAAGTAAAATTTTATTTATATAGCACCTCTTCAGACATAAATCACAGAGTGCTTCACAACAGTAGAACAAAAGTAGAGAGAGAGGGGAACCCCCCCCCAACCAAACGCAAGTCTAAACTTGACTGGCCTGCACAGAGTCCTGACCTCAACCTGACAGAACACCTTTGGCATGAATGGAGTGGAGACTGCGAACCAGGCCTTCTCGTCCAACATCAGTGTCTGACCTTACAAATTGCTTCTGGAAGAATGGTCAAAAGTTCCCATAAACACTCCTAAACCTTGTGGAAAGCCTTCCCAGAAGAGTTGAAGCTGTTATAGCTGCAAAGAATGGGCTGATATCATATTAAACCATATGGATTAAGAATAGGATGTCACTCATTTAAAATAGGGTGGTATACAAAAAAACACTAAGGTGGTCTTAAAAATGATTTAAAAAAATCTCCTTGGAAGCAAAATAATTTTTAAAAGTTTGTACAGTAGTGTATGTTCATTTAATTGTTATCAAATTATTATTATAGTCTAAAGCTTCAGCCTACACCTTTTTGGTTATTTATCTGTGTTCTTTCCATTTAATTAAAATCTTTTTGGCATTTATTTTATGGGTATCTGTGGTTGTCGTTAATTTTCAAAATCTGTAAATAATAATGACCAAAATGTAATATAATCATTATTTTTTCCCCAGCTGGTCCTCATTCAGAGACCCAATTTTATGGTAACAATTGAATAGATTGCTTATTGTGCACCTAACAGTCATTTTCATTATCCTGAATTACCTGTGTACAAAATATTTGTTTGGTTCGACTATCAGTCCATCTAAAATAATGTTGTACCTTGGACTCTGGGAATTGAAGCAGTCATTTTTCTCTTTTGTCTGACATCATATTCACAAAGCAATTAATCAAGTACAGACTTATTTGTAATCATAATATTCATAGGTTCCAGCTCTAGACCAAAAAACACATTCAGTTTCAGAAGACAGTAAAGAAGCTAGAATCGGCAATTGTAACCATGCTTCTTTTGTTTCGTTTGTTTGTGGAAAACAAAAACAGACAAACAAAAGAAGCATTTTTAATTTTGCAAATACTGACAGTATCTTTTATGTTTTAACAAAGTGATGAATTATTTGATTTACTTACTGGTGCTATTTCCTGTTTCTTCTATTTTCTTCTTCTTTTTTTTCCCTCTCTTTCTCCCCTTTTCTTTTTTCTAAGCCTGTCAGGTCTGGCACAATTTGTCACATAGTATGTTAAAAATAACTCAAATAAAATAAAGGGACACACACTAACAAGAGGAGCCTATAGAGAACCTATAGAGCTCATCTTGAAATAGCAAATATGTTTGGCACAACAATGCATTCAGATCACTGTTCTGTTTGCAAGATCTGCCAGACATGACAGGCTTTTAAAAAAAAAAAAGAATCGGCAATTGTTTTGCTTCATAAATAGACAGAACTGATTAATATTGTCTCAGCATTAATAAGAATAAATTGTTGACTGGGCATGCTGTTCACATCAACATCTGTTTGAGCCTTACCTGTTCTGTTCCAGGTATGATGCTGGGAGGCGGTTGTGGTAGAGAGCTGGCTCACTGGATCATACATGGGCGCCCTGAAAAGGACATGTATGGCTATGACATCAGGTACATCACTCCACAAATCTATGTAAAAAGGCTTCCAATTTTCACTTTATCTAAAGGCAGCAGGAACCACAGAGATGAAGTTTTAATGAAGTCTAAGTGATTATGACTTTTAATGAGCAACTTTTGACACCCCTCCCCCCCGGTCTCAGGCGCTTTCATAACTCGCTGACAGACAACAAACGGTGGATCAGAGAGAGGAGCCACGAGTCGTATGCTAAGAACTACTCTCTGGTGTTCCCCTTTGATGAGCCGCTGGCCGGCCGAAACATGAGGAAAGATCCTTTCCATCAGGTAGGTCAGTGGTTTGATCTCCAGTGCAGACAGTTAATCACGGTGTTTCATGAGGAGTTCAAGGAAGTGATCCATATACTTTCTTTGTGCTGGGAGTTAGTCAGACTCCTTTCAGCTCTGGTGTGATGAGTCATGGATGTGTTTGAGATAAGCAAAGAAATGAACAGGGATACAAAAAAAAGAACTACTGGATGAAAAGATAATCTAGTAAATGGTGACAGAAAGCACAGGACTCAAATGCACGACTCAGGCACAGATTAAAAGTTCAAACCTTTTTTTATTAAAGTAAGGCAGGCAGAAGGTGGTAAGTGGGTGGGTGAAGGGCACAAAGATTCACATGTATTTTTTTTTTCTTTGAGATGAACATTAAGCCTAGCCTTGGCTTCCTTCAAGCTTTTAGTTGGGTAACATCAGGGCATTTACTTAATGTGGAAAGAGTGCAGGCAGGGTTGAGCATCTATGATAATTTAGGCAAACACACATGTCGGCTTGTGCCAACTTTCTGGACTAATATCGGTGCAGTTTCCTGACATATTAGTCCACCTTTTTGACCCATGGGAGAAATCTTTTTTTTTCCTGCCTGTAACCTGGTCATTTTTGATCGAGGTCTTCTTCTCTCCATTACTGGTCTAATTTTTGCACTTCTTTCCTTCACTCAAAGTTTCCTTCATCTATTCATCCGGGTTTTCATAAGATTCATGCAAGTCAGTTTCCCCCTTTTCTTTTGTAATTAGGTTACATTTATCATTGTTGTTAAAATTTGCATTTTATGCGATATAAAAGGAATTGCTGTGGCTTTCCCTTTTTTAAACTTCTTGTTACCGCAGCATCTGTTTGGCTAATTGTGACAGAAATGTGCAGATAGCACAAATCTGCATATAAATAATGCTGTTGAAACCCCAGCTTGTCACATTTCCATGTGTACGAATGGCAGTGGAAGACCCTAACAAGACCTGAGAGACACAGATGTACAAGTGTTTGCAAACATGTCATTTGGCAAATGATGACCTCACCCTCACATTCTGATGCCTTTGTTTAAACCTAGAGGCAAGCGGCTGATTCAGGCAATTAGAGGTGTAACTTATCCCCAGCTGTTACGTTTAATAATGCAGTCCCTGCCAACATGAATCTAAATGCTACACTTAGCTTCAGTAGCCTCGTCTCAGATGTCTTTCAGTTTCACCTCCCTCGTGAGCCTGGCACAAACTTTTAATGGGCCTCACCACCACACTTTATGCATTAATGATCCACTTAGACACGCTTTCCTGTTCCAGAATTCATTTACCTTTTACTGTTGCAATTTGTACCCCACTCACACATGTAGGCATCTTTTCATGAAAGATTACTCACACAAATTCCATTAGTAATGCTGTCAATTTATCATGTAGCTTATGTCTAGTGCTTTCTCAGAGCTTGTTTTATTTAAATAACCAGAGCTCATATATATCAGGATTTAGACTTTTTGACTTAAAGAAAAAAAAAAAAAGATTTTCCACAGATCAAAACATTAACATGAGAACAAAGATGTGGGAATTTTTAACATTTAGGTTTTGGTCTTTACTTTGAACTAAATAGAAACATGATTTGTAATGTTATCAGTATAACTTAATTTTATATGTTAATTTTATGGATTATTAGTGGATCATCTTGTTATTTACTTTGATCTGTAGTTTTCTTTGTGTTGCAGAAATGGCAAAATTTGAAACTCAAAGTCAAATTAAACTGAAAGTCATGAAAAAGCAAAATAATTTAAGCCTTACTTACAGTCCTGGTTAAATATAAACCCTCTTTAAAATCTAAGGTTTTACCTATCAGGTCATAATAAAAAAATACCACCTGGCCCTTAGCAGATCTTAAAAGTAGTTCAATACAACCTGAGAACAAAAGCACATGCTCATTACCTTATCAATGTTTATTTAACAAAAATTAAGCCAAAATCCTGAAGCAGTGTATGGAAAAACTAAGTACACCCTTGCTGCTTCCTTAGCAATTGAGAGGGTAAGAAGCAGCCAGGTGTTGCTAATCAAATGCACTTGATTAGCTGATCATCAGCAAGTGTGAAGTTTTGGCATTTTGCAGGTCTAGAGCATTCAGGTGTGTGTTAAAACAATGCCAAGCAGGAAACGCATCAGTGATCTCAGAGAAGCTGCCTTTGGTCTGGGATGGGTTTTAAGGCCATTTCCTTGAAGTCCATCATTTTATGGTGAGAAAAATTATCGACAAGTGGAAAACGTTGAACACAGTTGCCGATCTTCCCAGGAGTCGACATCCCAGCAAATTCACCCCAAGATCAGACTGCTCAGTGCTCAGAGTGCAAAAACCCACAAGCTGCAGCTCAGAATCTACAGGCCTCTGTTTGCATATCACAGTTCCTGACAGTACAATTGGAACAAAACTGAACATGTATCGCTTGTTTGGAAGAATTTCCAGGAGAAAGCCTGTTCTCTCTAAAAATATCAGCATGGTTTAAGTTTGCAAAGCTGCATCTGAACAAGCCACAAGACTTCTGGAACAATGTCCTTTGGACAGACAAGACCAAAGTGGAGATGTTTGGCCATAATGCACAGCACCACCTTTAGTGAAAGCCAAACACAGCATATCAACACAAACATGTCATGCCAACTGTTTAGCACAGTGGTGGAGGGGTGATGATTTAGGCTTGTTTTGCAGTCACAGGTCCTGGACAACTTGCAGTATGCAACAGGATAATGGTCCAGCAGCAAATCTATAACAGAATAGCTGAAAAAGGAAAATAATCATTATGTTGCAATGGCCCAAAGTGCAAACCTCAATGAACTGAAGCAACATTTTAAAGAAGAGTGGACCAAAATTCCTCCACGACAATGTGAGAAACTGATAGTCATACAGAAAATGGGTACATTATTACTGCTAAAGGTAGTTCATATCATTTTGCATTTAAATAATTTCAAGACCTGCTGATGACCAGAGGATTCTTTATTATGTCCTGATATGTAAAGGCATTCTTTCTTTTTTACCATGACTGTATAGCACAATGCAAAAATACAGTTATTCTCAATAATGGAAGTACGCTTTTCATGTATGACGCACCTGTGACCTTTCCTATTTAAAAGAACACAAAGGTTTAATGTATTATTGCTAGGCAGTACTTAAGGGCTGGATCAGTCAGGGAAGCTATGCAAATAATGAGACTGTCTCATTTTAAGAGGCAATATGGGGATTATTTCAGAGCACATGCAGGCCATCTCTGACACTGCTGCTCACACATTTTTTCCACCTCGGTAGCACAGATGGTAAATATAGCCTAGTGTGGGAAGTTTTGGCAAGAGACAGCTAGATGCCTGCTAGGAGGAGAGCATAGCTGAACATACCTACCAACTGTGGGCGACTGTCAGTTTAACAAGGAGCTCTGATGTAGCTTATCTAAACACTGTTCAAGATATAAAGCATTAAGAAGTTTAATATTTCTGCAACAGTTTGTAGAAAGTGAACAGGGTACGCTCTCCCTTCTTATCAGTTCCTGTGTTGTTAGATGAGAATTTTAATGTTTAGCCCAGATCATTTTTTGCTCTTTGTGAGGACCTGTACTGGGAATAAAGCCACACTACCTATTATTGTTATGCCGACAATGGATCAAAAGACTGTGTGATGAGGAAGAGATTTGCTTATAGTAACAAAACCAGCTCACAATGGAGAACAGAGCTAATAGGAAATTGTACTTAGGTCCACAGGTGGCGAGAAACACAGCACTGAGAGTGTTCGTGTATACTTTCTTCTTTTGAAAACTGCCAACTGTTTGCTCCCACTTTCACCACCACTTTAAGGTGTGAGAATGTGTCAGGGTTTCTTTTATTTTTGTCTTTTTCTTTTTTTTTATAGTTCATTATATTGCCCTCTAGTGAATGAATAACAATTATTTAAATGCAGCCCTAGGCTCATCAGTCTGAACTGCTTTTGCTGGACTGTGTTTTGTATGTGTGGTTGTTTTCAGGTGCTCACACAGCAGGGCTGCATGTTCCAAGAGCGGCATGGCTGGGAGAGACCTGGCTGGTTCAACAAAGATGGACCTGTTCCCGTGAGAGAAACACACTTGCACCACACACACATGCTGAATACTATACATAGTCGTATGCACACTTTTATATAATTGCCCTGATGATATTTTTTCCCACAAGCCTCTCTGGATAGACTGTTAGAACATACTGACTGCCAGTAATGGATAACACTGCCACAGTATCTGGCCCAGTTCTACTTCCTGCTTTGTGAGTAACAGTAATGATTAATTAGCTTCTAATTGTCTGTGATATTGCACAGGTTAAAGACTATGATTATTATGGAGCTTACGATGCGAAGCTAAATGAAAACTACAAATACAATGAACTGCTGGGTAAAGAGTACACCTTTGACTTCCCTCCGCATCATGGTGTGGTAAGATACAGTACTAAGAGTAAATGGTGTGTGAGTGCTGAGTGTGTGACCAATAATGTAGTGTTACAATGTGGTGAGGGCTTTCAAGGGTAAGTCAATGAGTTTAATGGTGTATAAATGGAATCGAGGGAGAAACCAAACTAACTCAGCATCTTGGAGGATTGGAGGAGAGAATGCTAAACTTGATGTTAAAATCTTCATTAGCTTTAATTTCACTGCTGTATGAATGCTGCCTTCTTAGCAACATCGTGTCAAAGACAAGACAGTTTTTTTTGTGTGTTTACGCTGTGGTTTTTTTGGTTTGTGTGTTTATTTAGATTAAGAACGAGTGCCTCTCATGTAGACATGGCGTGGCAGTGTTTGATATGTCCTACTTTGGGAAGTTCTATCTCACTGGACCTGATGCCAAGAAGGCAGCTGATTGGCTCTTCACTGCTGATGTCAACAAGAAGCCAGGTCAGAGAAAATGGGGGGGGATGACAGAATGGAAAAGGGCAGACAGATGGACAGATTGATGAAAAAGATGCCAACTCATCAGAAAAAGAGTCTTCTACACAACACTTCCAAATGCCAGCAGAGACACTGTTGACGGTGCTGACACTCCCTCATTTTTTTTGTATTCTTTTTTGAATGCTGCCTGTGTGTAGATGTGAAAGATCCTTTCTTTACATTTCTCCCCTTTTTGACTCCAGAGCCTTTCCAAAAGTGAGATCAAGTTCTGGATAAGAGCCAGGATGGATGATCCTTTTAGTTTTAAGCCTCTCTGTTACTTTGCTGTGTGGCTTTAGAAAATGTATTACACTAGCATCTGCTGAGGTGTGGTACACTCACATCTTCGTGTCCCCAAATGTTTTTCATTTTCGTCCTCATAGTCTTCAGACCTGATTTAAAATTAGCAATGTACTTTCCAAGAGTGCATGAGGGTCTGTTAAAGACAGGCTGTGTGAAGAGGTCTGTCTCTGTCTCCATCTGTATGTGTACCGTCACATGTGCTACTGCATTGAAATCACTCAGATTTGAAAAGGACATTTCTTTTCATCACAGAAAGCGAACATAAAAGAGCAAGAAGTCCAAGTTTAAGTAAAATAAAAATCAAGAGAAAGGAAGAATCACAACAAACATCCAGTTTTACTGTGTAATAAATTCTGCACCTAGCCCCCCCCCCTCTTTTTTTTCATAGTAAAATATAAAGAAATGAGGGGTTTCGTGTTTACAGGATCAGACTGATAATGATAGTTCCTTTAGAACAACTAAGTTGTGAACTTGGTGCCAGTACACTTGAATGTATTAAGTATTAATCCCTATTCACATATCGCGGCCAGAAGAGCACTCTTTGTTTGCACAGCTTGTTTCCTCCTGACTGCACACTTAAAATTTGGTTACAAGGTTTGCAGTAAGTATTAATTGTTTGTGTGTGTTGCAGGCTCCACTGTGTATACCTGCATGCTGAATAAAAGAGGAGGGGCAGAGGCTGACCTGACCGTGAGCAGACTGGAGCCTGGAGTTTTCAATCTGCCCCTGGCACCAGAATCCGATGGTGAGAAAGTGTGTGTGTGTGTGTGTGTGTGTGTGTGTGTGTTTATTATCTGCTTTCACAGTTATTTGCTGTATTTTTTTTATCACTCTTTCTATTATTTCATTCATCTCTATCACTGTTTGAGCGTTTAGAGGTCGTATTTTGCTTGTTTCTATTATAAATGTTCAGTTCTGTTGCATCTTATTTAAGAGTTATTGTTTTTCTCCATTTAATTTGTAGCTCTCTCAATTGGTGCTGTTTATCCAGATTTATAATTTTGCCTCTTTTCTCACTCAAAGTGAGAGAATACCATGAAAGATTTGTGTCCTTTCTGCAGCAGCAGCTTGTTTTGTTTTGTCATTATGACTCCACTTCATCAAGAAAAAGCACAGAAAATAACATCTGTTCAGGTGTCCCTCATTTCTATTGCCACAGCTGCTGATTTAAAATACCACAGGGTGCACATGAATCATGAGTGATCAATTTATTAAGTAATTAATGTTACGTAATAACATCTTAGGTGGGAAGTGGCAATTAGATGCCATGAAAAGTTGCTGCTGCTTGATTAATTATGCAAATTTCTCGACAAATCCTGTTGAATATATCTGCATAAAGTTAGTAGAAGGATGCAGCCAAGTCAACTTTTATTTTTTAAAAAATTGTTTGAAACATCTTAATGCGATAAATTCTGACTTTCTTACTTGTGATTACAACCCATATATGATACCTGAAGTGGTTGTGTCTGTCTTTTTTTCTTTTCTTTTTTTTTGTGTCTTGCTTGGGCTATACTTTACCTGATCACCATCTACCTTTGCTTCAGGTGATGCATATTACTTGGCCATTGGAGGCGGTGTGGCAGAACACAACTGGAACCACATAAGAACAGTTCTTCAGGATCAAGGCTTTCGCTGCCAGCTGACAGACCACTCTGAGGACATGGGGATGATCAGCATCCAGGGGCCCAAAAGGTGGGGAAAGAAAAGGAGAGCGAGTGGGAGGAATGGAAGAGGGTTAGGAATGAATGTTAACATTGCAATGATTTATATCCAGGTGAGAAAAGAAGAGGACAATGGGAGGTGTGTATCCACTGCGGAGACTGTGGGGACCCAGACATTAGGTTCAATCAATGATACGGTTTGTCAGAGATTCAGAGAGAAACTCTGGGAGCCCATTACTCAGTGTCCTGAATTAACTTTTTGGGGCAGTGGTAAAAAGTTTCAGCTTCCAGTGTAGCCAGCAGATGTCTGGCACAAGATTCCAGTTTCCTTCTGCTGGTCTTTGTTTACATGTTTGATACATTTAAGAGAGTTAAAATATTTGGCAGAAAATAGCTGAAGTTTTTTGGTGCATTCCAGCAAATCCCATCACTCATTTTTTTTTTCTGAACAGTTTGTTTGCATGCAGCCAAAGCCTACTCTAATGGGACTGGTCAGTTGAATTTAGATTGCAAACAGACTATAACTCAAAATCAGAAAGCTTTACATACAGACACAATACTGTGCAAAAGTCTGGGGCCACCCTTCAATGGAAAATATATGCAGTTATTTATTGCAACATACAAACATGCACGGAAATACAGTATATACGGCAAAAACAGTTTGTACAAATCTAACCAGCTTGAAAGTCAATATTTGGGATGAACACCTTTTATTCTCCAACACAGCCTGAACTCTCTGAGGCAGCTTTTTTAATTTCTTTAAGCAGTCTTCAGGAATTGTTCTCTAGGCTTCTTGAAGGACATTCAAAGCTCTTCTTTGTTAGCTGCCTTTTGTTCTGTTCTCTAAGATGATTCCACACTGTTTCAGTAGTTTTTAAATTTTCAAATTTGGATTCATCACTCCATCAGACCTGTTGCCATTGATATTCAGTACAGTTATTGCTTAATTTGGTATACCTCAGCCTTTTTCCCCTTTGTTCCCTTCCTTAAGAATCACTTCTACTGAGCACTCAGAACATTTCTGATGAAACTTTAGTGAACAGTAGATGGATCCACTGAAGGGCTAGATGCATCTTTCAGACTTCTTTCCTCTTTCTTAAGGACATGACTCTCAGATACGGTTCATCTGCTGTCAATAGTTTTTAGTCCTGCCACTTCTTCTGTCCTCCACTCGTCCAGTTTCCTCAGTGTTTGTTTGGTTTTGTTTCTTTTAAGGACACACTGGCAAGTTTTAAATGGCAGGTTTTCAGGTAATAGCTCTTTGGGAATCACCTGTTGGTGCAAAAATACAATTTTATGCCTGACAAACTTCATAGATTTAACTAAAGAAATGTGAAGATTTTTTGTTTTGTTTTGGCAACTGGCTGCTAAAGTCCCTGAAGATGAAATTTAAAATTGGTTCTTTGCTAGTTGTCTGTTACGTGTAGACATAACACTGGTTCATCCCTTGAGAAAGGCTTTTTTATTTTTTATTTTAATGAAAGGTACAAGGACTGGGTGGAAAATGAGTGAAAATGCAGCCAATGCCCACAGAAAACTTTGAAAGACCTTTGCAAAATGTCTCATTGGAAGTAAAACATTTTTTTTGCTAAATTATCACACCACATAATTTCTGTAACTTCAGACATGAAAATCATCTTGATATCTTCATCTACGGATGCACATTTTTGTGTTGTGCAGGTAAACATTTTACTGCAGATGTAGAAGATGGTCGACGCTTTCTTTATCCTTCCTACATTTTCCCTTTTGTTCAACACTCAAATAGTGAAGGTACACCACCTTTACCTATTCCTTATCTTATTCTCTGCACTCCTCATCTATCTTTTTCTTCCCCTCTCACCTCCTCTCCTCCCCAGCTCACCACCCTCTGCCTTTGTTCTTCCTTCTCACCAGCAGCAGGGTTAGTCCACTCTGTTCCCTGTGTGGGCTTTGTCGATTTCTTTTCCTTGAGGCTTTGCTTCTCTCTCCCGTTCTCCTAAGTTTCTGTTCTCTCGGTCTCTGTAGATTGTATCCACGTCTTTCTCACTCATCCCTTTCTGCTCACTTGCCTATTCTCAGTGTCATCTTCCCTTTTTTTCCCTAGGTTTTTCTCTCCCTCTTTTATTGCTTACGTCAAACTGGAAACCTCTGCGTCACCTTTTGTGCCCCAGTATAGTGTGTGTGTGTTCTCGTGTGTGTTCTCGTGTGTGTTTTCGTGTGTGTGTGTGTGTGTGTGTGTGTGTGTGTGTGTGTGTGTGTGTGTGTGTGTTTCATTTTAGATGCTTATACGCACAGACAAATATGTATGATAATTGTGTTTCTCACTGACTTTTCTTTAGCATCCAAAGCACATTTATCTTATGAGTGTGTGTGTGTGTGTGTGTGTTTTCGTGTGTGTGTGCGCCAGTCAGAGAAGACTGGCATCTGTGTTGCCTCTCTGCGCACATTACTGTAATAATTTTTAGCTTCTCCGTATTGTTTTTGCCACATATGAGAAATTAAGTGTTTGGGTTTTGTTTTGTTACGAAGCAAATTGATCCCTTTAGAGCGTGAGGAGAGAACGATTGCAGTATTTATGAAAATGTGTTTGCCCGTGTTTTCCCTCCCTGAGATGTCTCATTCAAATTCACTCAAGAGGGGAGTCTTTAAACTTGCAGCCTTTCTCTCATGCTGCTTGGCACTGTGTTCCAGTGGGCAAAAGTAGTGCTCAACCACTTGCTTTGCAATTATGAACCTTATGCAGCATATAATGGATGAAATTATGCGATAGTCTTTCATCGAGCCTTGTTTGTGTGGATTCTCAGATGCACAGCCGAGAAGCCACAGTGATGTGACAAGTAGGAGAAACAAATTGATGGTTGCATGCGCCCGTCTTGCTAATAGCTTGCTAATAGCTTGCTATATAGCTAATTCGCCTTTGCTCTTGAGTTCAGTGTAAAGGGGATGGGAAAATTATTATCAGCACACACATGCCTGCCTGCATGCAGATACATATGTATCTGTACTGTATTTCTGCATGTAACTTTAACCTTTGTATTTATTTATTTTGAATCCAAGGACATTCTTACAGGTGCAGACTTTTTTTTTTTTTTACAGGTGCAGACTTGACCCCTCCCCAAATATCTTCACCGCTGGCTTCTTACCACACTGTTATAAAAATATCTTTTAGAAGAGGCCTCACACATTGTATTCTCTACCTGCCCACTCACAAACATGCAAGTGTACAAGCAGCACAGTGAGCTAAACTTAGTCATTTTTTTATTATTATTATTACTGTTGACTCATCTTTATGTAATATTGATTTTAGTATGTGTGAGTGCATGTTTGTGGGAGAGGAGCTGGTACATTTTTGGATTATTTTTTCAGTATTTGTGGGAAAAATGTACACCAAATATTTAAAACAAAAACACTGACATTAATTGTGTCTTTTGCCATAGTTTCTGATTTTTAAAAAAAAATTTTTTTCCTTATTTGCAGCCGGGAGGTTTTACAGGAGGTCTTAGACACAGAGCTGAGCAATGATGCTTTCCCCTTCTCTACACACAAAGTTGTCAGTGCAGCAGGACATCAGGTGACAGCACTCACACACCCATACATGCACATGTCCACGATGGATGCTCTACATTTCTCAGCTTCAAAATAACCCTGTCTGTGTTTGTTAAATTAAAAATGGTGTTAATTAAAAATACCACTATGCAAATCGCATGCTGTTAAGTGAAACAGTTTTTTTTTTTTTAAAGGTTCAGTCATCAAAGATTGTACATTGTGTGTAGGAGGGACAGATGGTGTGTCTCAAGGCATCTTTGTGACTTACATATATGTCAAGTCTGTTCAAATTTTATATACTTTTTTTTTCACATTCAACCTTTTCCTCTCATGTCCCTCAGGTCTGCTAACTCACAACAAAGTTTATAAGGCTGTTTAGAAGCATAGGGGAAGCTCTATATATTCATACCTAGCAGGGCTGTTTGAATATGGCACGAACAATAGGCTAGTCATGATTTTTTTTTTTCCCCAGCACACTTTGTTTTAGACTTTTAAAACATTATAAATTTCTTGTGCTTTAAAAAAATAAAATCTAACTTGTAAGTTGAGTTGGTGTCTTTGAGGGATGGAGGCACAATGCTGTAAAGGAAAGAAAAAACGACAATGTCATTTCAGGAAAAAATAGTAATAAATTTTTTTTTTTTGCTTAATTTTGACGATCTTGCTTTCAAAATTGTATTAACTGTTTATTGACTTATTCTTAACTGTCTTTTTAATGCAGTTTTCAAGCAGCAATGCACTAAAGTATGTGGCTTCAGCCCCTTGAGTTGACCTCAGAGTTCCTGGCCTGAAATATAAAAAAACAAAAGAACAAGCATGTTGTACCAACACATGCAGCGACACATATGTCCACACACGTACTCACTCTCTCTTCGTTGCTGTTGCATGAATTATGCAACATTCTGGTGGTTGCAGTCAGCATCTTCTCACAGCTCTGCAGGAGTGTTTGTGTTGCTTGTGTGCAAGTGTGTTGCTTGTGCTGTCTTCCAGCTGGTTTCTGGCCTTGTCTGGGTGACATTTTAATGGCTGCACTGCTGTGAGACCAGAACCCTCTGCTTCCCTCATAGCTCGTTAGGCTCTCTCTCTCTCTCTCTCTCTCTCTCTCTCTCTCTCTCTCTGTCTTTCTCTTTCTCTCTCTCTCTCTCTCTCTGTGTGTGTTTGTGTGTGTGCGTGTCTGGAAGGACAAATGAATTTATGTGTAAATGCGTTCTTGTACATATGGCAGTTCTGTGTCCATCTGTGTTTGATTTTTGCCTGGTAAATGTATAATTGATGGTCACTCATGTTTCGGTGTGTTTGTTGTGAATACGTGCAGGCATACATGTACCATCCTCCCCAGAGCTTCATGCGTACATATGGGGCCCAGGGTGATCCCGGGATGGCCAGATGGCCTGGCTGTCACTACACCCACTGGGGAAACTGTTGTTTTCACTCCACTTTTTTTTTTTTAAACTCCCTTCCATATCTTTTTTCCTTACTTATTTTAGATGTGCTCTTCTCTTTATCATCCCCGTTTTTCTCACCTAGACTAGATGGGATTGCATTTCAATGAGCAGTCTGGTGTTTGTCAACTTAAATTATTTCTAGCAGCAGTTCTGTGGGTGAAAATGCCTTGTTGATGCCAGAGGTCAGAGCAGAACTGGACTGCTTCAAGCTGATAGGACGACAACAGTAACTCAAATAGTCACTTTTTTACAACCATGTATGCAGAAGAGCATCCCTGAATGCACAACATGTTGAACCTTGAAGCAGATGGTTCTACATCAGCAGAAGACCACACGGGTTGCCTCTCCTGTCAGCTAAGAACTGGAAACTGAGGCTACAATTCACACAGGCTCACCAAAATGGGACAAAAGAAGATTAGAGAGCTTTTCCCTGGTCTGAGTCTCAGTTTCTGCTGCGAAATTTGAATGCTAAACAACATGAAATCATGGATCCTTCCTATATCAACAGTTCAGGCTGTATCTCTTAGCACACTTTGGGCCCTTTTGTGCCAACTGAGCCAAACCCACCCAAAAAGTTAAGATTATAGACTGTATATCAAAGATAGACATTGCCTGTTAAAAGTGACTTCCCCTCTTGATTTGGGATGTCCCATTTTGAGACTGAATTTTAACATTTTGGAGCATGTTTGAACAATAAAGTTAACCTGCTAAATGTAAAATAATACTACATTTTTCGAATATTGAGGGTGACATTAAAGTGGAAACACTCCTAATAATGCAAACTTTTGCAAGCTGTGCATAAATAAAACCTCTCTAGAGCCAGAAGGTCTTTTTTCTTTTCTTTTCTTTTCTTTTCTTTTCTTTTCTTTTCTTTTCTTTTCTTTTCTTTTCTTTTCTTTTCTTTTCTTTTCTTTTCTTTTCTTTTCTTTTCTTTTCTTTTCTTTTCTTTTCTTTTCTTTTCACCATACTGTGAACATGTTTGTTTCTGCTATAAAGTTGAGCATTTTAACATGGGAGTCTCTGGGGACTGACTCACTTTTGGAGTCATTTTTCAGGCCCAGAGGTACCTGCTGGTTTCAGCTCATTTCACTTCCTTTTGTTTGACTGGGAAAAGTTTAAGACTGAAATACCTGTCGCTGTTGCAGCAAACTGAATAAAATATTGGGACCACTACATTTTCATTCTGCTGATTGATATTTTTGCTTTATTAATTTCACACATTTTTCTTCTGTATAGCTGGTTCAGCTTGCATAACGCTACAGATGTTGGAGAAACATAAGGAGATGGTTTATTTGCAGATTTTCACTTTGCAAAAGTAAAACGATAGGATGCGTGGTCACTGTACTCATTGTGCATTTGGAGGTTTTCTCCTTCCTCTCTTCTGTTATTCTTTTAACTTTTTTTTACTGTGGAGGTGATGAATGTTGACGTGATCAGTGTTCAAAAGGACAAACTATAAAGAATGGCAGATTGCAAAACACTTTCCATTTTCCTTTTGATTCATAACGTCTTCTTTCAGTCCTTCAGTTTGATTGCAGTTTCACTCTGTTCTCTCTTGTGCACCTCATCTCTTCTTCCATCTCTTCTGTTCTCTTTTTTTCTGCTACTTTCTTTCTGTAAATTTTTCTGTTGGTAAATTCAGGCCTTGATGATGAAATGCGTGTGGGTTTTGTGTGTCTGTGCATAGATGAGCACAAAAAGAGGAATGACAGCTTGGTCCTCTGTGTGCATCTCTCCATCTAGCTAAGGTTCCTCTCTGCCTTCTCTCATATCACAGGTGCGAGCTATGCGTCTGTCATTTGTCGGAGAGCTTGGCTGGGAGCTGCACATTCCCAAAGACTCCTGCCTTCCAGTCTACCATGCTGTCATGGCTGCTGGTGCAAAGCACGGCATCATAAACTCAGGCTACAGAGCCATAGACTCACTCAGCATAGAGAAAGGTAACACACATTTGAAGATCATAAATGTGGAACCATAGCATCCAATCCGGCTCAGGTAAGGATTTACTTAAATTAACTAGTAAACAAAACAACTGAGTCTACATTTCTTTTATTAAAAGCTCAGTGTAGAACTCAAAGGGTCCTTTTAATAATACTGAACCAAATAGACAGTAAGCATGGCTTTTACTTTTATCCTTATCCTCTGCGTTTCTTGCTTTTAAGGGTACAGGCATTGGCACGCAGACCTTCGCCCTGATGACACACCATTGGAGGCGGGGCTTGCCTTCACCTGCAAGCTGAAGAGCTCAATCCCATTCCAGGGTCGTGATATGTTAGAGAAACAGAAGGAGGAGGGATTGAAGAGGCGCATCGTCTGCTTCACCACCGATGAGTCAGTGATGAGCTTCTGTGTCACGATATTTTAGTTATCAGAAAGAAATTAGGAAGATTAAAAGAAGAACATTTCTAGATGTAATTTAAACAATTTCAGCTCCATGACTACCTTACATCTTGTTTCCAGGCAACAGGGTCACTAAATTTCATGCAGTGGATAAATATAATATGCATTTTAGTATGAGTCAAAGAGAGGGATTGTGAAACTACTTAAATGTACCTTATTTGAATGTTATCTTTAGATATATTACTTTAAAGAGTAATTTTATTGGTGATTATTAATATTTCAATAGTGTGAAGATTCCCAAACTTACTTTTTCAGGTTAGTGATACATGCCCAAAAAAAAAATGTTTTTTTAAATTTTCTAAGACTGATATGAAATATGTTATTAAAGTTACAGTATCCTGCTAGGCGGGATTAGCGTCGATGTGTGGTTGTATTTATACACTAAACAGCCACATGACAGGTGAGGTGAATAACGTTGATTATTTCGTTACCTTGGCAGCTGTCAAACGGGTATTTTAGGTTGCAAGTGAACAGTCGGTTATTAAAGTTGATGTGTTGGAATCAGAAAAGCTCGTCAGCGTAAGGTTCTGACCAGCTTTGACAGTTTTCAGCTGTGATGTCTGGGTCTGAGTATCTCCACGATGGAAGGTCTTGTGGGCTGTTACCGGATTGTATTGGTTAATATCTATCAAAAGCAGCCCAAAAAATAAAACAAGTGAACTGGCAATGGAGTTGCAGGAGCAGAGACGGTCATATAAGAGCAGCTGTAACAGACATGGTTGAAAAACTTGACAACAAGTCTCTGTGGAGAGGCTGCCTCCAGTCTTTTAATATAAAATGTCAAGTTCTTCGCAAGTTTATGAAATAAAGTTTTATTATTGTTCTCTGTATCTCTCTCTCTCTCTTGTTATCAGGAAAGTACCAATGTTTGGTCTGGAGGCCATTTTCCGCAATGGTGTTCCCGTTGGTCACCTCCGACGTGCTGACTATGGCTTTTTTTCGACAGAACTATTGGTTATGGGTACATCCGCAACCCAGATGGAGGAGTGGTAAGGCCCTTTTAAAAACACCCACACACTGCAGTGCCCATGCTTATTGTTCTTATCCATTTCTCTCCCATTTCCCAGTGTTTGTGTTTAAAATATGGATATCTTAGTGCAGATGTTTTAATGCTGCTATCATGGAGAAAATGTGTTGATTTTTATGAAATTCTCAAAACCAAAGTACAACAAGGTAAAATTATAATATGAGCCGATTTCAGAACTGAATAATGGAGATCTACTTAGATAAGTGTCATGACTCTATTTAGGGGACAAAAAGCAAGTCAAAGCAGTTTGAATCATAAATATTTTTGCAAATTTTCAATTTAAACTTTTTTTTTTTAATTTAATTTAATTTTTTTATTTTCCACTCTTTCCTATCCCCTTCCTTATTGCCTGTCAGCTCTGGCATAAATAACTAAATAAAAAATGAATAAATAAATAAAAATACAAAAATTAACAAGAATAGCCTATAGGAAACTTAGAGCTGTTTTTGTAAAAGCAAATATGTCTGTTACATCAGCACATTCGGATCATCATTCCGATTGCAAAAACTGCCAGACATGACAGGCTTAAAAAAAAAGAAAAAGAAAAGAAATATTTTTGCATGAAAATTCTTCAGGTTCATTTTGATTAGTTGTAAGCAAGTCATATTTATATTTCTGGTTAGAGTGAGTCTCCAGGAAATGAGTGCAAGTCAGTGTAATGTCCTCTGCAGTGACTGACACACAACACGCATTGAGTTTGTCTGTGAATGAACTCAAGACATAGTGACAGATCAGTGGGAGAGTCGGCGTGTCAGTCAGTGAAAATTAGCACTTGGTGTTACAAGCGAGCTGACACTGACTCATGAGTGAATTGATAGTATCCTGTGCTTTATAGCGCCTGCAACGCTCTCCCCTGTCAGGTGTGAAAGCTGTGACATTGTCCATTCTGGAGTGCCCTGCCTTCTCAGAACAGTATTTCTAGCACATCTGGCTAAAGAACAGATACACTTATGCCATGGCGAGGCATCAGTCGTTCACTCGTCTGTCCACAATGCCCAAGAAATACTGTTCCTCTTGGAGGATTGGTCAGATTTTGAGTGATCAAAATGTGCAACTTTCACTAATGGGTCTTCAGTCAAACTGCACTCAAGCTCAAGGTCACATTTGCCATTTTGTGGGCTACAACCTGTGAATCGTGATGGATTGTGAGCTATATGAGCTGTTATGCCATTGATGTTCTGGTTTACAAAGCATGTGGATTCACTGATCATCTTTTTTCACTCCCTTGTCATTTTAATCTTTATTGCACCCTTGATTGGCAAAGTTTAATTTTTTTTCTTCCCTTTTTTGTGCTTTTATCATTCTGTGTCCTGTTTGGTTTTTATGCCTTTCATCTTCACCATCTCTTTCTTCACCAGGTGAGCGCTAATTTCGTAAGGAGCGGTGATTTTAGCCTGGAAAGGATGGGAGTAGTATACAAGGCCAAAGCACACCTCAAATCTCCATTTGACCCTGAGAATAAACGTGTCAAAGGCATCTATGATTGAGAAGGACCACACGTGTGAAATCTGAAGAAAAACACACTAGGCTAGAGAACAACACAAAAGTTGGAGGGATTTACAACTTTTCTACAAGCAGCATCTCAAATGTTGTTAATTGTGATCAGGTTTGATGGGACTGATGCAAATCTTCGATGCCCATTTTAAAAGGTTGCATGCTAAGGATGATGAAAAATCTGCATCGGTTAGAATCTGATATGACTGGATTGTTAAGGGTGCTTCAGTTTCTCAGCTCCACATTTTTATATCCACTCTGGGTTTGTGAGTAACAGTGTTCAGTTTGAATCTTCTCATGCAAGTACTACAACCATAAAAACATTCAAGAGATGCACTGATCTCATTATCTCTAAGAGTCGAGGGATTTGTGGCCCAGATTGCCGTCATCTTTCCAGAGTTTAACTTAAGGACTTTAATAAATGATGATGTATTTTAAATTAGTTTGGGGAATAATAACAAAACCATCTGTTGGGTTTTTTTTTTACATATGTCAAAGGATCAACAACCAGATGTAGTCAAAGCACATGGTTAACTATTAATCTCTGACTAACCCTGTCAAGAGAGTTTTCAGAGCAACACTTTGGGTGGGATTTGAACATGTGTGTGTGTGTGTCTGTCTGTCTGTCTGTCTGTGTGTGTTTTCTACAAAGCAAACAGCTGATACAAGGGCTAAACAACATGGTTACAAATGCATGTGTTTTTATCCAAACCTAACCTAATGGTATTATTAGTCAGACTGTTAATTTGATTTTGCCCTCAGTCATATTATATAATACTGCTGTATTGTCGTAGTCATGTCTAATTTATCACAATCCCACAGTGTAGTGTATTAGGGAATAAAAGTATTCTCATAACAATACAGGCATTTACAGAGAGAATACAGTGATTGTTGTTTGTGCTGATAAGATGACAGAAACCAGAGTTTGGGTTTTTTTTTTTTGCTTGTAGGTTATCTAAATCTGAAGCAGACACCCTGAGTGTTTATTAGAGCTGGGGGAGAAAGGAAGGAAAAAAACACCCACAGGCACAATGTGCCAGGGAACCAAGACACCGATGAAGCAGAATAACAGAAGATAGCAGTTTTCAGAAAGTAGTTTTGTTTTCTGATCTGTCCCCTTGTGGCCGTGCTGTTTGGTGCTAATGTGCCAAAGCGGTCTCTGTTCTTTAACAGATACGTGGTTATTAAATAAGGAGAACTGTCAATTTATGCATTTTGTCTTATTATGAAGCATCTACGGGAATCTTTGGAGCAAGAATCGCTGTAACTTCATCACTTAATATTTAAATTTGAAACTATTGTCTTATGGTAAGAAAGTGAGTAAATCAGGACATCCCATTATAAATGGCATGTTGGGAAAATCACATCTTTGGTGCAGGGCTTAAAACCCTTAAACCCCAGAAAGGGGGAAAAACAAACACCTGGCATGTTTAAAATGGGTGCTGTGGTTTATAGTTGTTCTTTGTGTTTACATGAGTATCTACAATCTGGTTTGACACTTTATTGAATAAATGATCAGAACACAATGTTTTGTTTACACCAACTTACAGTAATACACTTCAGACTAAATGAAAAGCAAAGTCCATCGCAGGCACCGTGAACAGCAGCCAGAAAAAAAAAAAGTATCTAAATAATGGAAGGCATTTGTATGTAGGTCTCCTGCCTCTCTCTCTGTTTGTTGAAGCCCGTTCAGCACAAAATGTTTACTAATGCAGAGTGATTCATTGATTCTGCTCACACAGCCATTAATCATTGAAATGGTTGTTCTCAGGAGTAGCTTAGGTTAATAGCAAGATTTATGTGGGAAATTTGAACACACCGCACACTGATAAAACAGTGCAGGTCTTTTACCACTCAGTGTCCAGAGTTTCTGGTGTTTTTTTGTTTTAATCTAACATGGTTCATGTAGCTTCTCTTCCTTCTGTAATGTGATATGAAAGAAAAGAAAATCCTCAGTGATGGAAAACCAGCTGATTTTTAAGTGCAAAACAATTATCCTTAAAATCTGGTTCTTTGTTGCATATTTGGACTGCATTTATTATTAATGCTTACAGATAGAACCTTGAAGATGTGGTGGCCGAATTATAAAGCAAATGTTAATCCAGATTCATTTCTTCTGTCTGAACCAATCTGTGTATTAATAAATGTCTTAACTTTAAACATTTTGTGATCTTCATTATTCAGTCAGAAAATTGCAAAATTGGGGGGATGCATCAAAATATTTTTTCTTTTTATTTGCCTTTGAATACCACTCAAGTCTTGAAAAAGTTAATATGATTGTTACTAATGTAATTTATATGGACCAATAACAACACAGACTGCACATATTTATATAAGCACATAATTACAGCAAGCAGAAGTCGAACAGGGAGATAAAAATGAAGGCAAACTCTATAAAATCATGAGATCTTCTTTGGCTTTCCACTCTTTAGATCTCCTTCCTTGGGCTGAAACATCCTGTGAGACCCCTGCTGCTCACACTGGAGGTGTAAGGCATCAGTTGGTGTGAAGCATGCCTCGTTTACAGGAGTATGGAGATTTTTCAAGGACAGAGGTCACCACTGGTATGGGCTGTTTGTCCCAGTCACCCTGAAAAACAGACGGAATATATTCTTGAAATCTAATGTATTGTTTGGTCCTTGGTTTTTAAAATAACAGCCAGACAGTTACTGGCCTTGATCTTCAGACAGCGATTTCAGTGAAGTAATAACATAGTTGTCACTGTCACACGTTACAGTTTTGGGACACAGCTGTAAGACTATTAAAGTGTTAAATATTGTTATGCTAAACAGTTGGTCTGCATGCATGTGCAATTTGTGCAGGATGAGATAATGCAAAACTACACAAACACACAATAACCACATATAGCAAAAGTCATGAAGGGACTACAGAATTTCAGAAAAAGCAGCTGGTGCAACTGTCTGACAGATTTAAATACACTCAGGAGCCAATTCATTAGGTGCATCATGCTAGTATTGGGTTGGACTGCCTTTTGCCTTTGTACTGCCGGGCACAGATTCAACAGGGAACACACAGCTGCTGCAGATTTGTCAGCTGCACATCCATGATGTGAATTTCTCGTTCTACCACATCTACTGGATTGAGATCTGGTGACTGTGGAGCCATCTGAGTACAGTGAACTCTGTCATGTTTAAGAAACCAGTTTGAGATGATCTGACCTCTGTAACATAGCACTTCCTGCTGGAAGCTGTCATCAAAAGATGGGTACACTGTGGTCATAAAGGGACTGACACAGTCAGTAACAATACTCAGCTAGGCTGTGTTTAAACAATGCTCAGTTGGTACAAAGGGCCCAAAGTGTGCCAAAAATATATCCCCCACTACCAGCAGCCTGAAATGTAGATCCAAGGAAGGAAGGATCCATACATTCATGCTGTTTATGCCAAATTCTAACCCTATTATCCCAGTGTTGCTGCAGAAATCGAGACTCATTAAATCAGACATGTTTCTAGGCTCCAGCCCCCCCCCTCCAACCCTGAACAGGATAAGCGGAAGAAAATGGATGGATGGATGTTCCTAATCTTTTATTGTCAAATTTTGGTGAGCCTGGGGGAATTTTAGCCTCAGTTTCCTGCTGTAAGCCATCTGCTTCAAGGTTCAGCGTGCGTGTTCAGAGATGCTCTTCTGCATACCTTTTTTGTAACAAGTGATTTGCATTACTGCGGTCCTCATATCAGCGATACGTTCTCTGTAAACCCTAGAGATGGTTGTGTGGGAAAATCCTAGCAGACCATCAGTTTCTGAACTACTCAGATCAGCCTGTCTGGTACCAACAACCATGACAAGTTCATAGTCACGTAAATTGTCAAATCATTCTTCTCCCCCATTCTGATGCTCTGCTTGAACTTCAGTAGGTCATTTAGACCATTCCTACATGCATGACTGCATTGATTCACGCCATGTTTCCTGCCATTAGTGTTGATATAGGCTGAGCAATCACTCAAAGTGCAGAAACAACCTGGTTTACTTTATGTTTTGCATATTTTTTATTGCAGTGATTTATGTTTGATGTGTGTGGTTTGTAGTGATAATGTTGATGTAAGTGCTAATTGCTTATTCTGTGTGCACTATGTGCTGGTGTGAGATTTGTGTGTAATGCTTTGTACAGTTGCCTAAAGCAGATGGAGGCCCGCTGTGAAGTGGTTGCTTTAAGTTTTCTTTGTTGAGCTTCAGCTTCGCCTCCTGTTTTGTTAAAAAACAAAAACAACTTTAATATTTTGCAAGAGCTCATCCCTAAATTTGCTTCATCACTCATTATCTCTCACAAAGATTTCAAGTGCCAAACAACATCTGCTGTTCTCTATTCAGAGTGCTGGCAGCTCAAAGACTAAAATTGTGAGAGCTTGACTACCAGCACAATCGCTGAATTACTGGGTTTATTTCACTCATTATGGATTCCCCCCAATATATCTTGAAAACAGTTTTGCCTTCCAGTGGTGGCACCATTAGTGGAATGCATGCCAGTTTCTGAGAAGGTTACCCACTGTGGTTGATAGTAAAGGCTGTGAAAACATATTTTCTCAAACAGCCCCTCTAAAGTGATAGGTTCTTATATTAACTGTGTTTTCTTCCAGAATGAGAACAGCCTTGGTTATTTCAATTGGCAGATTTTTCTCTTTTACTCTGGTCCCCAGCAAGTCACCTGCCGGATGAACAGTTGTCAAACTAGGTGAAGAAGAGGCAGATAAATCTACTGTACAGATATACCTTATTTCTTAGGGAGATAGAATAGATAATACTTCAGTGTTAAGCCATAAGATTAGATGCCAAAATGCAACTGGCGCCATTTTTCTAAGGTTGCTAATTGCAGCATATTCACTGATAAGGCTACCTACTACTACAAGAATATACAGTGTGCTTTGTTGTGTTTCATGTCCATTGCATTAAATTTCATAGAGTTTCAGCTGCAGAACTTTTAGAACATCTGTGTTACTGTTTTAGGCAATTTTCTGGATGACAGTCAAGATCCTGAGGTTTTCTATTTGATGTGAGTTTTTTTTAGCTGTTCCTGACTAAATTTGGGGATTTTGCTTTTCAGGGAGACATTTCAATCAATATCTTTAGCCTTTATGGATTAATTAAATGAATGAAAATAAATCCTCACAACAGGCAACATCTGTATACATGTAAGTTATGCAAAACCTGCAGCAGTATACCTTAAGAGTTTCTTTTATCAGCAGTAATGTTTTTACCCTGGATTTTCTTTCTATGTGACATACTGTATTTGGCTTGAATTTTATGTGCTGTTTCCAAATCTAGATCACCTAAACTCTTGTTATCTGTATTCCTCTTCGCCATTCTTTTTTTTTGACTGGAACTGTATGTGCAGCTGCTTTTCACTTGCACAAGTTAAGTTACACTTCAAGGATATAATTCTTGAAGTTACATTCCAAGAAAAAAGCAAAATCTTTGGTTTTCTGACAGAAAACCTTGATCAAGGCCACTTCACAGTTTGTAATTGATGTATTCACTCTGATCAAAACAGCTTGTGTGCATCTGAGTTTACTTTACAAGTTAACAAGCTGTCTGTTCAGCTGGTCTGACTCACTGTCCCACTGATGTCTGCTTTTGAACCTGTTTAATTGGTGGCTTGGCAGTCCATTGTAGAGTGTGCATGTATGCGTGACTGGGGACTCACAGGAAAGAGGCGTGCAGTCGACTGATTGCAGTGCATCGAGATGGGGGCTGTATTATAGAGGGAGTCCAGCACTTCTCCGGTGAATTCATCCCACTCTAGTTGAGAAAACTGCTCCGTCACACTAACCTCACCACACACACACTGGTCATTTCCATGGAACCTGTAGGGATGGAGGGTAGGATGGAGGGAGGGAAGAGAGATTTGAAGGAAAGTCAATAAGAGAAGGAGGCAGAGCGAGATTGAGAGAGGATTAGGAATCTGAGCTATCAGAACACAGTTTTACTTTTTGAACAATGCAATCACCACTCATCCCCAGGAGAAGAAGAATGCTGAGAACAAAAACTGCTTAGTCACATGCAAGAGGAAGAGGGAATGGAGAAAGAGCAGCTAATGAGTTCAAGGAGTGGGAAATGTGTGCCTGCACTCACCTGTTAATAAAGTTGAAGTATTTCTGCAGGTATCCTTGGTCAACATGGCTCTTGCAGAGCTCCAGCTGAGTACGAGGGTAGTAGTGAATGTAGTTGACACACATTTCCTCCATGATGCCAAAACCTCCCTGAGGAGACAAAGATATGTGGCACACAGAGCTGATAGAGGAATGCAGAGCAAAGACAATAAGAACAAAAGAAATATGTTGGAGTTTGAAGGAGAAAGATGGAAGGAGATTAGAGAACGTGCTTGTGGCTATCCTACTGTTATTCCCAGGGATCGGGGTGAAATCTGGTAATATGAAAAGAGTAATGTGTTCAGAGTGTGGTGCTCACCACTGTAGGCTTGGTCCGATCGTCGGTGTTATAAGTACACTTTGTTATAAGTACGTCACCCTACAGGATTAAGGGACAAATATGAAGGCAGTCCACCATAATTTATGTTTAACAAAGAACACTGACAATATTTTAGGATTAGTGACCATTATTCATTTAAGATATACAGTGACCAGTCTTTGTGGGAGCTCAGCTGTTTGGCCTATCTCTTGGGAATTTCCTATCTGTCTGTCTCTATTTCCATTCTGTTTAAGCACCTTCTACAATAGAGAGGCATTGTAATTCAGCTGCCTGTGATTCAGGGGAAATCAGATATTCTAGGCCCAGACTAACATATTTGAAAGATAGTGTGGGGCACTAACATTCAAAAATACAACAGTAAGCAGAACCTGTGGGAAAACCAGCACAGCAGTAAACTAAATTTAAAAAATCAGTTTGACACTTACGGGTAAAATGTTCACCATTTTCCTTAGAACTCGTATCGTCTGTATGAAAAGACAAAAACAATCAGCAGGACACAACAGTACCTTGTTTTTTCAAATTTCATAATAGTAAGAAGGTCCTGGGTTTGAATCCAGCAGCCAGCTGGAGGCCTTCATGTGTGGAGTTTTCATGTTCTCCCCAGTGTTTGCATGGGGTCTGTCCAGATACTCTGGCTTCCTCCTACAGTCTGAAGACATGTATGGAGTTAGGTTAACTGGCAACCCTTAAATGGCCATAAGTGTGGATGTGAGTTTGAATGGTTGTCTGCCTTTCTGTGTTAGTGCTGTAGATTAGTGACCTTTCCGGGGCGTGCCCTGTCTTTCACCCTATTTACCACTGCATAATGCAGTACTCTGACTCTTATCTTCATTTTAGGCATAATTGGATACTTTGTGTATAGCACAAATGCAGTAAGAAAAAAAAACAGTGGCATCTTTCCTTGGAGGCACCTAGCACAGTTATTAGCTTTGTGAGTTAAAAGGTCTATTAGCTTTGCTCAGACTGGTTTGATGCAGTCTTATTGCTCAATAATGCTGCAGGTGAATCATAATTGGACATCAATGGCAGCTGGACATTTTATTTGAGTCTGTGTCCAGCTGTGCGTCTGTACCTGCCTTGGGGTAGTGTGTGTAGATAAAACACAACAGATGTTGACAACAGATTAGATGCTGAGTATATAGTTGGGAGAATTTTGGGCGGCCTTGTACAGACTAAAAGAAACCTAAATAGAAAATGTTAATAAAAAACAACAGAACAAAACAAAACCAAGAGACTTATGCTGGGTTGTGACATCTGGACCAGAGAGAGGTTTAAACTGTCTTTGTTCTGATTGGGTGATCTTTTTCATTCTGTGACATAAAGAAATGCACACATTTTACAACTTACAAAAAAACATGAAACAACTATTGAAAGATATTCAGGAAAATGTAATATATAGTTACATAAGTATGAAAATAGCGCTAACTACTGCACAACTGTGCCACTCTATGTGTTCCAAGTAAATATTGAACACATCCATCCATTTACTTCCGCCTATCCTTTTCAGGGTCGCGCGGGGGCTGGAGCCGATCCCAGCTGTCATAGGGTGAGAGGCAGGGTACACCCTGTACAGGTCACCAGCCCAGCAATGTGAAAATAGACTCAAAGAGTATTCTATTTATTACTGCTTGAGGAATATAAGACACAGTATATAAAGGTGGAGTTCCTCTGGGTAAACGGAGCCCTGCAATCTCCCACCTGGTAGTCTGTACTGAAGTGCTGGTCTTCCTGCACCAACTCCAGCTCTTTGCCTCTCCTCACCAAAACTGTCCTCACCCCACGCCCGGCCAAGTGGGTGTGCAGCTGGGAGGCAAATACATAGATCCCACCTGGAGGCAAAGCCTAGATAGACGAACAGTCAAGCTCCAACCCAAACTTTTTTTTTCATAGATACAAAAATACTTTTTTAAAAAGTGGCCAGTCTGCCAAAATATCTCCCCACTATTTTTGATTATAAATAATGTAGTAAACACTGCAGTGTTTGTACATACAGTCTGAGTACACTTGGAGGTGCAGTATCCACTAAGGTAGAAGGTGTGCTGTTTAGGTGGGATAGCCATTACAGGAGTGTAAACAAGGCCCAGCTCCATGATCCCGGCATCGTAGCGCCTCAGACTGGGGGTGTAATGCAATCGTATCCCTGATGAGTCACGCCGGCCTGCGTGGAGAATATTGAAATATAATAACATGACATAATGGAAGTTACTTACTTACCTTTAGATTGTTTAAATATATATTTGACAGCCAGAACAGTTCTGTACTAAACCAGTATAAAAATAAAAAATAGTGGATTTATTTCAGGTACTGTTTGTCTCCTAGAGCAGGATTGTGGAAGGAGAATAACTCAAAAGTGCAATGAATGTGTAATATGCACTCTGTCTGATCCTGGATCCATCTTAAGTATGTATGCAACTGGATTTTGAGTCAATTGTTTAGACAAGACAGTCTAACAACCTCTATGACTTGCTGTCTGCAGTGTGATATTTCTGAGATTAGTTTAATAATTCAAGAGGAACCCTCTTGGCCCAGGGGTCCAGCTGGGGCCCTTTGCTGAATGTTATCCCTCACCCCTCCCTTCCTTGTTTCCTGTTATTACTGAACTGGATTCTCCAATAAACCCCACCAAAAATACTCTAAACTATTTCAAATCAAGGAAACCCCTGTATAACAAAAGACACAGCTGAAAGAAAAAAAAAAAAGAATACTTGCAAGATATATATGTATTTCAAGGTCAGATCAGGATAAGGAAGACAAAGTCTGCAGTGACTTGAAAATTTGAAATTAGTTGCTCAGTTCAAGATAAGCCTGGGGATCCTGGGGAGAGATACTGCATGGAGAATCCTGCTGCTGTGTGTAAAAGAAGGGGGAAAAGTTCCTCAGAGGCATGCAGTTGAAGTCTGTGTATATACATATATACTATATGTACCAGATATAAAGAGAGGGTTGTGATAATGGACCTCCAGACGAAGGAATCTTGAGGAACCTGGGCCACCCAAAGCCAAGCCTGCATCAGGAGGATAGTAGAAAGCCTGAAAACACACACACACACATTTAGGATTTTATGCACAGCTGTTTGAAAGTTATATCACAGATAGTTTTTTAAATTTTTTACATATACTACAAGATAGAAGCATTCTCCATCCATCCATTCACTTCCACTTATCCTGTTCAGGGTCGCTGGAGCCTATCCCAGCTGATATAGGGCGAGAGGCAGCGTACACCCTGAACAGGTCACCAGCCTGTCGCAGGGCTGACACAGAGAGACAGACAACCTCACTCACTCACATTCACACCTATGGGCAGTTTAGAATGGCCAATTAACCTAACCCCAGTAAGTGCATGTCTTTGGACCGTGGGAGGAAACCCAAGCAGACACGGGGAGAAAATGCAAACGATAGAGAGGGCTTGGCCAAGGTGGAATTGAACCCAGATCTTCTAGATGTTAGTCTAACTGTGATGCAGCAGTGCTAACCACTGCCCGGAAGGTTCTCAGCTTTACTTTAATAGCGTTCTGATATGCTTGCAAAATGTTGTTATATCCAGCCAGCCAGCCATCCTTTTTACTCCTTAATAAATTCATTGTTGCTGGGGGGATGGCATCTCTCCCATCTGACTTCAGGCAAAAGGCTCTCTCGACAGGTCCCCAGTCCATCACAGGGCCTCTCTGGCCTCTTGACTCTTCAATTTAAATCACAGGCACTATTCAGCACCATTCATCTGTCCTCTTAAGATGTGATCCCCATGTCAAATCAAGCTCTTTAAGTTTTATTTGCTAGCATTCTGCTTGAAAAGACAAAGGGATGCGTATGCACAACCTTGTAAATTAATTTACAGTTTTAAATTCTGTACAGTTTTTTTAAACTAAAGTATAGACTACTGAAGACAACTGAGAGTTTCTACCATTAAAGATAATCATGTATATCTATGACTCAAATCATATGCATGTTTCTTTTGTACAAAGGGAAATATTTAATTCTACAAAGAAAAAGGCTGCATTCTCATATCGATCTGAATTCTGGGATGAGGATGATGCCGTTCTCATTTTAGCATAACAATGATAATAATAATTTTTATAATTATATCACTGCTGGTTCTAATTTCTACATTTTAATCCAGGATTTATTCTTAATTCACAATCACTGCCTTCATCGATTACATAGAGAGATCCACCTGAAGTTTCTCATGAAAGAAAGAACTGTCTTATTTAATCTTGCTTTCATGTCATAACATTACATCCTCTGAGACGTCTCCTGTACACACACACACACACACACACACACACACACCTTTTCCTTTGGTGCTATTCTCCCTTTTTGCATTCTGACAGTGTGATGCATTATTGTTTCTCTTCCTTTCAGAAGTTCCTCCACTATATTTTTCTCTTTTTCTGTTGTTTTGCAAGGGCACGCTTCCCTTCTGATGCGGTGCCGAGGAGAATGAAACAACACTATTAAGAGGTGATGAAAGAGGCCTGAATATTTCCCACCTAATCTTGTCTCCACAGCTCACAGCTCACAGAAGGCATCCTGCTTGTTTTTGTTTAGCTGGCAGATAATCCAATCGGAGAGGGGCCAGGCTGCCTGTGATACAGTGGGGAGTAATGCAGAGAAATATGTTGACAGCCTCACTATTCCTTGTCCTCTTTGCTTTTTGTGGTCAACTGTAGGTTACCAAAGTGGGTTGGATTAATGGTTGAAAGATGACTGACGGCGTAGCTGACTAGTTCATAACCAGCTTCACCTGTAGTGTTTACTTGACATCCCTTCAACAATGTCAATTTCCCAAAGAAAATGAAGCAAATGGTAGAACTTGGTTAAAAATGAAAGTCAGTGGCAATGTAGTAATGTTTAGATTATTTTTTATCACTGGTATGCAAAATTTAGTAACTTTGTTGCTCCCTGACAGACAAGGCTGCAGACCTGATTATAGAAGTAATGAGTTCATGACTCCAAAGCTCTACAATCAGATGCAAAAAGAAAAAAGCCTCTAACATGTTCTAATTATCATTAGATTTCACTACATGATGATTAAAAATTAATGAAAAGCTTAATGACAGACTAGTCCTTATTTATTTTATACTGGGCCTTAGTGGAGCCCATTGGAGTTCACTGACTGTCAGAAACCAGCCAGTTTAGCTCTTCTTACTTTCAGGCCTCCATCTCTTTAAACCATGCTTTTTTGTTTTGTTTTGTTATGTTTGCCTAAGATAACCATATAATGACATCTCTCACTGACATCATACAGAGTGGAAAACATTGTTGAAAATCGTATGTTTAGAGCACTCTCAAACCTGAGCTTTTGACTCACTGGGATTACTCGCACCTACACTGACTTTATTACTTGAAACTTTGGCCACGTTTAATAGAGTACACCACCGTCACAGTATATACACATGAAAGAAAATTAAGTAAAGCATAACTCCCTTCAAGGTGTTTTTTTTTACACTTGGTGTAAATGGTTGCATCCAGTGTGACCTTCTTGGACAGCAGAGCAGACAGTAGAACTCCTTTAACTTTGATTTACTCTCTAGCAAATTTCAAGCTCTTTAGCTGTAGACTTTTTTGTTCTGAAAAAAGCTGTTTTCTACAGCTGGAAATTAATTTGGGGAGAGTGGAAACTGTGTAAAGAGAAACTGAAAACAATGAGCCAAAAGAGGCAAAAATGCTTTCACAGAGGGGAGGGAAGCCTCAGAATCAGGAAGTCATTTTTCTGGGTCTTGTGACTGAAAAGAGCAACAAAAAATAACTACAGAATTTAAGTATTATTTGGGCTTTTACTACTCTATCTGCATTTTTTTCTGCTTTTTAAAAAGCTATCCCAACTCATGTTCTTTAGTAGAAAGTGAACAGTTGGAGAATTCAGCTTCACAATGATAGGAAGAGCCAGCACTGAAGGACTGAAAAGCAGCATTGCTATGAACACTTGGCTCCAGAAAGCCAGTTATTCCTGTCGTAACTTTTCTGACACCTTCTTCTTACCGCCTTTCTGCAGTTTTAATTCGTGTCTTATAAACATGCTTACATGGAAGTACAAATACCGTCACAGGAATATTTCTGTGTGAGTGTGCATCCCACATACAGACTGTCTCCAGGCTCTTAATAGATATGTGCTGCATGTGGGCTCATCTATACAAGATTTTATGCTGGCAATTCTAGGGTTGGATATGACTTGCGTAGGAGTTTTTGTTTATCTCCTAGAATAGGTACAAGCATTGGACCAAAAACTCTCCTAGCTCCCAACTGTTTCAATTAAGCATTTGCTAAATGTATTGGAAAAAACTTGATTTTCTAATGGTGTTTATGTGGGTGCTTGTATCTTTTTTTGTCATTGTTATTATCAGTTTATGGCTTATCTATTTGGCAAATTGATGGCATTCTGGTTGAGTCCTCCATCTTGAGGGTTAAGACTTCAAGATTATTTGTCTTTGGTTAGACACAAATTATATTAAGGCAAGCTGGGAAAATTGTCTGTGGAATGCTATCATACCGGAATATCAAGATCAGTATTTCCCATCATACCTCAGCTCCCATAGCCCATGCAGCTAACACGTGGCGGCAGAAGTTGAGTTTTTTCGGCTTCATTTTGTCGTCACAGGAGCCGCTGTACTCTGGAACTTCGCGGACATCCGGAGAACATTCAAACACTTCAATGTGATGCACGATTGCCTCATTCCCTGGCGTTATCACCGACTCATACTGGAAGAAAAAGAGAGAGCGTACTATGCATTTTTTTTTTTTTTGGCTGCTGCAGACATGTTAATACCGCTTCAGAAAAATGTTGGTTAAAGTCACAGGCTGAAGTGTTTCTGTTTCTCTCTGCTGCCATGTAACACTGAAGGTATTATATGTGAGGATTTCTTGAACTAATACTTGAACTAACAATGACGTATTTCACCAAAAATGCTTGTGAAAAAGGTCCTACTTCTGTTGTGTTGACACATCTGCTTTGTGTCCGTGCTGATGTTTTCTTTGATCTAGCCAGTAAACATGGAAGAATAATAGCTGCCTGTGCACAATCTTCATGTGAAACACCCCCTCAGCTGTGTGTAAAAAATACTGTTTCTGTTTTTAGAGACTTTTTTTTTTTTTACCATAACAATGTGGTTCTTTGGCATATTTTCAGGCAGGCTGTGGATGAAGCACCAATAAGTGGTCTCTTGATTTGGTATGATGACATTTGGTGCCACGATATCTAGCGTTTGCACATCTGGAGGGAGAATAGGTGGTGGCATGTCAGGGCGCAGCATCAGGACTCGCTGTATGCCTGTGCGAATTTGGGACAGGTTCAGCTTCTCCAGTGAGGCAAGTGGTTTATCCAAGAACCCATAGATGATGTGCACAGTTCCCTCCTGACAAATCAGAACAATCATAAAAGAAAGTGTGTTTAATAGCCACAGTGTAGAATATGAACCTACAGAATGTGCATCTCAACTTAATGGTCCCTTAATTTTTTATTAGGCTTTAATGTCTTTTGAGGCAACCGCAGCAAACTTTTCATTATGTTGTCATAGTGATGAGCCTTGCTTTGGTGCATCTGAGTTAAAAATTTAATGTGGTGCCATGGAAACTATAATCATTACAGTCATCATTGCATAATTCAGAGTATTTTATATTCATACCTTAAACTAATCAGTTTTATTGCCCTTTTTTATGTACAAAATATGAAAATGCTGCAAACATGCAGGCAAACACACACACCCCTACACACACACACACACACACAGGCACTCTCTCATTAACATGCACAGTGCAGTCAGACTTTGTCTGTGAGGCAGATTAGTGCTATTTAAAGTGATTTACAGGTGACAAATTAAGACAGAAAAAAGACAAACACTACAGTACTGCAGTTACAGTAAATCTTTTTTTGTCAGAAACATTAAAACAATAAAAAAAATAAAATGCATCTTCTCAGATTAACAAAATTCAATGCAACACCCTTAATTTGAAGAATAGTTGAGTAGAAACATTTCCTGTATTTAAATAGTTTTTGTTTAAGGTGCTCTTTGGAAGGGATGTATGTAAACTTAAAAATGAAAGAGCTTAGAGGTACTCGAGATTAAGGTTCTTTATTTATCTCATTTAAGAGAAATTTGGCTCGGTTTAAAGAGAAAAGGTACCACTGCACAACACTAATGTAGTACTAATTCTCATACCTGCTGCTTCACACTCAGCTGTGAACTGCTCCAGTGTGAGCTGGAGGCCACCACCTCCAGCCAGCAGGACCGCACCATCCGCAAAAAGCAGAGATGAGATTCCGAGGCCATCAAAGTGGGAGCCTTCCACCACTTGGCTCCACCTAAAAATTCTGTCCATAAAAATCATAAACAGAATTGGTGAGCAGCCCTGGCGGAGTCCAAAATCCACCACGAACATGTCCAACTTATTGCTGCCATGCAGAACAAGCTTTTACTGCAGTTGTACAGGGACCGAATGGTTCAAAACAATGGGCCAGACACCCCAAACTCTCAAAGCACATGCAAACTCACAGTAAAGAGCTGGTCCAGTGTTCCACGATCAGGACAAAAACCACATTGTTTCTCCTGAATATGTGTTTCAGCTAACAGACAGACGCTCCTCTCCAGTACTCTGGCTGAGTAGGTGGAAACCAGCACCCGAGTCAGTCCAGAGGCACCACCCCAGATGTCCATGCAATGTTGTAGAGGCATGTCTACTAAGACAGTCCAACAACATCCAGAGCCTTCAGGAACTCAGGGCAAATTTCTTCCACCCCAGGGACCCTGCCACCAAGGAGTTGTTTAACTATACCAGCTTGATGGTTCCCTTCATATCCAGTGTCCACTATCTGGTTCAGAGAATACAACCATGACAGGCACCAAACACTTTGCAGCCACAGAGCTCTGCAGCCGCCACAACAATGGAGGTATGGAACATGGTTCATTTGGACTCAGTGTCCTCAGCCTCCCTTGGAATGCCATTGAAGTTCTGCTGGAGGTGGGAATTGAAGATATCATAGACCAGGGGCCTCTGCCAGACGCTCCCAGCGCATCCTCACTATATACATTTGAGTATGCCAGGCCTGTCCAGCATTCTCCACCATCACCTGATCCAACTCACCACCAGGTGGTGATCAGTTGACAGCTCAGCGCCTCTTTTCACCTGTGTGTCCAAAACATACAGCCGCAGATCTGATGATACAATTACAAAATCGATCATCAACTTTTGACTTTGGGTGTCCTGGTGCCACATGCACTTAAGAACACCCTTATATTTGAACATGATGTTCATTATGGACAAACTGTGGTTTGCACAGAAGTCTAATAACAGAACACCACTCGGGTTCAGATCAGGAAGGCCGTTCCTCCCGATCACACCCCTCTGTTTTTGCCCATGTGAGCAAGTCTCCCAGTAGGAGAATGGAGTCACTAGGTGGGGCACCCTTCAGCACCCCACCCAGAGACTCCAAGAAGGTCATATACTCTAAACTGTCATTTGGCACATAAGCGCAAATGACAGTCAGGATCCATTCCCAGACCAGAAGGGGAAACAACCCTTTTGTCCACCAGGAGAAACCCTAAAGTACAGACCGCAAGTAACCCATAAACTGGGGTTGCCTGCTGCAGAGCGACTACAGATTGGTATAGAGACCAGCTCTTCTCCAGTAGATTGGTTCCAGATCCCAAGCTGTGCACTGAGGTAAGCTTGACTATATCTAGTTGGTATCGCTCAACCTCTCACACTAACTCAGGTTCCTTTCCCACCGGAGAGGTGACTTTTAATGTCCCAATAGCCAGCCTCAGCAGCTGTGGATTTGGCTGCCAGGGACTCCTGCCCCAAAGTGCTGCCCAACACAAACTCCTGCGGTTGGTGAGCCCACTGGAAACAACCCCCCGGCAGCATAGCCCCTGGGATCACTGGGACACACAAACCCCTCCACTGCATTAACGCGGTGATTGTAATTAGTATTGTTATGGGCTGCTTAAGAATTTTGATTAAATTTGACAGATTTGTTGGCCTAAATGGATCTCTTCATATGCTGATACTCCTTTAGACTCCCACACCTTGTCTAAGTTTCACAAGCTTCAATTTCCAAAAATGGAAGTTTCCTATTGGTGCAGTATCAGTGGAAAAGAGCCGTTGCTTTCAATGAAACCTGTTCAACTATCTGATGAAGTCTTGCTGAAAAGCACTGGAAGTTTTTTAGGCTTCAACTAAAGGTTCTTCAGTAAAAGGTAAATGGAATAGGAAAAAAATTTGGAATAAAAAAAATTGCTATAAAGACAGTAGAGTGAGTTCACTTCCCTTACCCTGCTCCCCTTCCTCTTCTTTTCTCATCACTGACTGTCCTGCTTATTTCCTGAGGTCATTTGATCACTTCTTGTTTAAGGACTGCACTCCTGTTCCTCCTTTCACCTTTGTGTGGATCAGCAGTTCTGATTTAACAGTTTGTAAAATAAATCCCTGTTTACTGGATTTTATGCCTTGATTATTAACTACATTCTTGTAGGATAGCCATGGTGATAGCCAGCCTCTTGTTCTGAACAACATAATTAACAGAGTGAGCAATATTTGAATAATCTGCTGGCATTAATTCATTGGTGGTGGTGGTGGTGGGGTGTCAAATGTTCTGAAAATGTAACAAAAAAAGACTGTGCACTCAAATTCATAAATAAAACAACCAAAGAAAGAGCCTGGGTTTCTCCTGAGTACCTGAGCAGTGACCTACACTAGGAATATAGACTTTTCACACCTCTATGAGGTAGTCTCTGGGATCGCAGGTACTGAATGGTCTTTTGAAGAGCAGGTAATATCCTTCAGCTTTCTGTTTGGCTTCAATCAGATCATAGTCTTGTTGGCTGTCCAGTGATACATGACCCTTGCTGTCACTCCATGCATCCTGGAGGTAGAAGACAGACACAATAACTCTGGTAAAGGTTTGACTATAATGCAGAACAAACAACAAAGCAAAACATTTAAGAACAGTGTGATGTTATTTTAACTGAACAACCCTTTCTTAACTAAGATCTTGAGTCTAGTAATTAAGGGGAAAAGCTCATTACCATTTTAAAAGACATACTGTGATTGCATTTTTGCATGGTATTTCATTATTCAGCCATTACTGAATACATTTAAGGAGACTCACGGATGTGTGCAAAGCACGTAGCTACTTCTTTTTTAAGTGATGAAAAAGTTACTTGTACTGTATCAGAAAAATATTTGAGTTGTTTGGCAAGTAATTATAATCCAGTTAAAGAAATCACTGAAACTGTGGCAGTTTGTGTTGTGAAATCTTCCAAAACGAGTGTACACGATATTCTACTTCTCTGCCAGGAGGCTTTGCAGCAGCTCAGCTCAGTCTATCCACTCCTGTTATGTTTCTCACATTCATACCTGGCCAGAATAGCACCTAAGATCTCTCTCTTTATTTCCGTCTCCCTCTCTGTTGGTCTTATATAACTGTTCTGCACACACTTCATAGAGTTAAAAGCCAGCAATTCTGAAAACATACAGTATCTTCAAATAAAAAAAAATGTGCACGACATACAATGTGAGTTATGTATATCTTTGTATAGAATTCACAAGTTATGACTTCTACAGATGGCTGAGACACAGAGTTATGCAACCATTTTAAAAAGTGTGTGTGTGTGTGTGTTTAAGGAATCTTTCATGGACTTTGATGCCTGCAGAAAGAACGTGTGAATGCCTCCACTGTGAATGAGTGTAGAACATTTTTGTCAATGCCATCTAAATAAACACAGATCAGTATACGTGCTTTATCAGAGGTCTGTTAGTGATGTTGGTATGGAGCTGTGGGTAAAATTAATGTTTACTTTCGGTTTGAATGGTATGTGAACAGAAGTCTGTTATTCTAAAAGTTTTTTTTTTGTTTTTTTTTACCTGACATACAGTACTGTGCTAAAGTCTTGAGCCGCCCCTCATTTTTTTGTATTTTGCTTCCAAGGAGCCAGACTTTAAAGTGATCTTGGCAATACAGTAGTTCTCCAGGCTTTCTGAAGACCTTTCAAAGTTTTTCTTTGGACACTGGCTGCTTTTTTTTTTACACATTTTCAGTTCAGTCCTTGTACCTGACCATTTTCAGAGGAAATCGGTGCTGTGTTTACACAGGACGCACAACTTACCAATGAACAAATTTTATGTATCTTTAGGCACTTTGTTACTAGTCTATGGACACGTTGATGACCAATGAAGAAGTGCCAGAGCTAAAACCCTATCTACTGAAGATAAACAGTACCAGAACGCTCTGATCCAGTGTGGGATCATTGTGCGAAAAAATGGAACAAAAAACAGCCAACATTCAAAGAAGAGCTTTGAACTGTCTTTCAAGAAGCCTGGAGAACTATTCCTGAAGACTGCTTAAAGAAACTCTTTACACATTATAATCTAGTCTTTAAACACAACTCACATACAGATGTGAACAAAATTGTTTGTACACTTCCATTAAAGAAAGGAAAAACCCACAGTGATCACTGATATAACTTGGAACTGCAAAAAGTAATAAAATAAAAATTTACTGAAAATTAACAAATGAAAATCAGAAATTGCTTTTGAATTGTGGTTCAACAGAATGGTTCCAAAAGAACCAAAAAACTTTTTTGTTGTACAACCTTTTGAGGCAATCACTGCAATCAACTGATTTCTATAACTCAATGAGAGTTCTGCACCTTTCGACATATATTTTGGTCCACTTCCTGTGAGCAAACTGCTCCTGCTGTCTCAGATTTGAAGGGCGCCTTCTCCAGACTGCATGTTTCAGCTCCTTCCACAGGTGTTCTATAGGATTTAAATCGGGGTTCATAGACAGCCACTTCATAATAGTCCAGTGTTTTGTTTTTAGCCATTCTCTGGGTGTTTTTAGTGTGGTTTGGGTCATGATCCTGTTGGAAGACCCATGATCTGGGACTGACAAAGCTTTCTGACACCTGGCAGCACATTTTGCTCCAGAATGCCTTGATAGTCTTGAGATTTCATTTCACCCTGTACCAGATGCAGCAAAGCAGCCCCAGAACATAATGGAGCCTCCTTTGTGTCTCACAGTAGGTATGGTGTTCTTTTCTTTGCATGCTTCATTTTTGCATCTGTGAACATAGAGCTGATGTTCTTTGCCAAAAAGCTCCAGTTTTGTCTCATCTGTCCAAAGGACATTCTCCAAGAAGTTTTGTGGCTTGTCAATATGCATTTTGACAAATTCCAGTCTCATTTTTTTATGATTTGCTTTCAACAATGGTGTCCTCCTTGGTCGTCTTCCCATTAATTCCATTTTGGTTCAAACAGTGACGGATGGTGCGATCTGACACTGATGTACCCCGACCTTGGAGTTCATCTCTAATCTCTTTGGAAGTTGTTCTGGGCACTTTGGTTACCATTCGTATCATCATCTCTTCAATTTGTCATCAATTTTCCTCTTGCGGCCACATCCAGGGAGGTTGGCTACAGTTCCATGGACCCTAAACCTCTGAATAATATGTGCAGCTGTAGTCACAAGAACATTAAGCTGCTTGGAGATGGTCTTGTAGCCTTTATCTTTAACAAACTTGTCAATAATTGTCTTTCTCATCTCCTGAGACAGCTCTCTCCTGAGCTTTCTGTGGTCCATGTTCAGTGTGGTACACACCATGATATCAAACAGCACAGTGATGACTTTTCACCCTTTAAATAGGCAGATTGACTGATTACAACTTGGAAGACACCTGTGATGCTAATTACAGGACATACCTTAGTTTAACATGTCCCTGTGGTCAACTTATTTTTAATCTTTTTTAGGGGTACCATCATTTTTGTCCAGGCCAGTTTCAGTAGTTTGATTTTTAAAATAATTCTGTTGAACCATAATTCAAAAGCGATGTTTGATTTTTGGTTAGTTAATTTTCAGTCAGTTGATTCATTATTACTTTTATTACTTTCAAGTTATTTCAGTAGGCATCGCAGGTTTTTCTTTCTTTAACGGAAGGTATACTCTCAAATTCTCTGTCTGTCTGTTTCCCTGTGTGGTTCTCTGCATTGCCTGGATTTGGTTAATTTGTATCTTGGATATCATTCAGTTCAGTATCATTTAGTTCCTATTTTGGATTTTAGCTTGGACTTCTATCAGTCAGATAAATGGCTCGCTTTTTGATTTTGAATTAGTGTTCTGTATTTTGGGTTCTCACACTCACACTCCACAATATAACAATAATTGTTGTTGTCTAAATACGCCAAAAAGGGCTGCAGATTTTGTCCCTATGACTCACATAAAGTAGTTTTAAGAGGAGATTGGTGAACAGTATAGAGAACAAGGACTATTACTGCAAACAGTTTCCACGATCACAGCAAAGGGGTTTCAAAACAGAGGTACAACTAGCCCTGCGTGCCCTTTAGAGAATTCCTGAAATGTCCAGAAACTATAAATATATTACTCGCCACAAATGACCTTCATATTTCTGCTATGACGATATAAGACAAAACAATTCTGTTGAAAGTCAAGAGTTCCTGGTTTTACAGGAATGGTTCAAGCTTGAGTAGACGGTCACTGTGAAAAGTGTGTGTGTGTGTGTGTGTGTGTGTGTGTGTGTGTGTGTGTGTGTGAGAGAGAGAGAGAGAGAGACTGTGGAACAACAGTGACCTTTCTTCTGTGGGTAATTTTGGGCTCCTGAGGGAAAGATGGAATTGGTGAAGAAAGAAAGTCAGACAGGAGGCAATCGATTGAACAAGGAAAGACTTACAATGATACGAGTGTTGCATTTAGATGCTATTAAATGGAAGGTATGCTGAAAATTGATATTTCTGGAAATAAACTAGAAGGAAATTAAAACATAGGTTTGGAATTAAGTACAAATGATAACGGTTTAAAGTTTACACTACTCCCTATTAATTTGTAATGCTCCTTATTGTATTCACACTCATTTTAAACTGGACAGTTTCCTTTCAGAGTCTGAAAGCATGCAGTTTGTTGAAATTAATGCAAAATTTATCTAAAAAAAATAAAAATATATATATATATATATATATATATATATATATATATATATATATATATATATATATATATATATATATATATATATATATATATATATTGCACTTTAATTGATGTACCTTAATCGGGAAGATAAGAATGGTCATTTCATGTATTAATGGAAAGGCTGACCAACACATACATTGTCTGTAGCTGAAAAATAAGTGATATTCAATATTTTAATGACTACATCAGTTCTCCTGTCCATGTTTTTTTTCCCATGAAATTGCTGCCTTTCGAGCTTTTGCTATAGTCATATTGTAAATATTGCTTGGCGGTGTAAAAGTGGGTTCTTTGAGCTGCCATTCTAACATTTATGATCATTTAACAACCAGTCAGATCTAAGTACCTTAGATATGGACTCTGCATTTATATTACTATTGTAACGTCTATGAAAAAACTTTAAAGAAGAAGGTGTCAGAATTTAAAATGAATCACTTTGAACTGCAGTGACTTAGTGTTTTCTGAGGGGTTCATAAATATTTCCATGCCTATAAGAATGCTAACAGAAGTGTGAATCAAAAAAATGTTTATAGCTATATTTTTTTATAGAAATATTTATCTGCATTTTCAGAAAAAGTTGGATTTTTGTTAAAAGTCTGAGAAAATGAAAATGAGGCATTATACATACACATCTTAATCAGCACACAATTCAGCTTTGATATGCTAATATCTCCTAATAATTCCCGGATGAATTTCAGCTATTAGTGCCGTTTGAGTGATTTCCAATTAGCAGAGACCAACTCCATCCTTTGTGACTGTGTGATCATAAAGCACACCATCCGCCGGCTCCTTCTGCAAAAACGCCCATCTCACACCCCAAGGACCACAGACAGATGAGAAATTCTGGGAAAGAGGGAAATCTCACCTCCTTAAAGACTTTTGTGTAATCCCTGTGTATGGAAATGTATCACTCAAAATTCTTTCATTTTAAAATTTTAGGAAGATATAATACACACATCCAAGATTTACTTACCCCAAAGTAGTTCTGGGTTCCAGTGTTCCACAGCACCACCAGGTCGGCATTGGTCAGCTCTCCCCGATCAGACATCCCCAGGACCACCCCGTGTCTGAGCTCCGCAATCCTGAGCTGCATGTAAATCTCCTGGTTGGTGTAGCTGATGTTCCAGGCCAGCTGGAGCTCCCCACGCGGATCAAGCGGCATATGGAAAGGCATGGGGAGAGGTGGGAGAGGGCGGGAGCCATTTGGTTTAAGGCTGGACACTTCAACCGCAATGTTGGGCGCCTGGTAAGAAGCCACCAAGATGACCATTAGAGCAGCCAGGGCAGTGAAATACATGATGGTTATGTCCTGAAGGCGAAGCGTTTTATTGAAGATCCTCATCCTCAATGACAGAATCAGCTTCAATGAAACGGCAAACAGTCTCACAGGTACTCTTTCTACCTCTCTCTTTTTTTTTTTTTTTTGTGCCTTCTTGAGTCTCTTTAGTCAAAGTTGATTTGGAGTTCAATCCAAAAAGTTTTGTGGAAACTTTTTCTCCAGTGCTGTGAAATTCTCCAAACTCAAACATTCACTGTGTTTCTCTTCTTTGCATTCTGGCCACGGTGGAATCCCTTTCATTGGTCAGGCGGGGGTTGTTTATTTTTTTCTTCCCATGTTTTCGATCCTCTCAGGCTCTCATTTTCTAAAAAGTTTGACTCTCTTTTAAGAATCCCCAACTTCCCAGTCTTTAGGTTTCTCTGTCTCCAAGTCTTTTTGTCTATGAGCAACTGCTTGGTCTCTTTCTGTCCTATCCACCTCTCTGCTTTTTAAGAGACTCCTCCCTTGTGATTTGTCTGTTTTTATCCAGCCTAATGGTATTACATTTGTTGAGGAAAATTGGATTGTATTCTTTAGGCCCTGGGGTCAACCATGATTCTGCACATCTGCTAGACCCTAATTGATCCAAATTCAACCATGGACATTATCAATGACAATCAGCTTCAACTAACCAATCTTTATTGGTCACTGCATCTCTGTCTTTTATTTATTTATTTATATTTTGGGGCTTGGTAAACATGTATGATACATTTTCCTTGGCCTTTAAAATTTATTTCTATACCTAGCCTTGTTGGGTATTTGAATCAAAGCAGATTTAGGGGGCAGCAAACATTTGAAGAGGAGTAAACAAGGCATTAACTTATTAGGCCCTTCCCTTAAGCCATTGCCTATGGCTGCAGAAGACCTTATCAAACTGTCAATTATGAGGGTCAAAAGCAGAAAGGACATGGTTTAAAAGGTTAGTAAAGTCCCTGTGGAAACGTATTTGTGTCATTGTGTACGTGTTTGCATGTGGCAAAAAACAAGGCAAGCTGCAGTGGGCAAATTGGACGAATAAAACATTGCCATTGCCCTGTTCCTACCTTCCACACATATATGAGTATGTTTGCATAAAGATAAAGAAACACTTGGCTGATATTTGAGAGGGACTGTCAGGCTAGCTGGAAGTCACTGCTGGCAAGAGTTAGAAGAAAAAGCCAGGCACATATTCCCCCCACCAATTTGTTTGTAAATGTGACCTTACACTTCCCAGTGAGCCACTGGTGAGTTGTACAGGTGTACTCCAGAATCCAGTGAAAGTACTTTTGGTTTCAGGTACATTTCTAACACACACACACACACACACACACACACACACACACACACACACACACACACACACACACACACACACACACACACACACACACACACACACAAGCAATACTTCTAAACTGAGAGAATACTAAAATACCGTCTTTCACTCTGGTTTTGAGCTATTCAGATGGATGGGCAGTTTGCAGAAAATTGCAACTTCTGTTCCACATTAGTTCAGAACACATATTTTCTATAGAGGTAATTAAATCAGTTGTTGTTGAGTAAATTCTCTTCAATCAATATGCAAACTTTATGGATTCCATATTGCACATGATGTCCCAGAAGAGAGCCATAAAGAGAGAGGTTTAGATCAGAGCAGACAACAGACAGCAGATGAGAAAGGCTGGTTAATGTAATAAACTCTGTTACTCCCTGAGGCAAAAGAAACAAAAACACGTATGTCCTGATAGTGTCACTAACCTTCATTTGAGGCTCAGTAATCCTCTCTTTCTCTTTACATCTCTCTGTACCTGTAAAATAATTGTTTCTTTTTTGTCTTTCACACATCACAAGCCAACCTCCCATTTCTGCTCCATTACACCGCTCTGTATTACTACTGATCACTCTGTTTCCCTCACTTCCTAGCTTCTCATATCTCCTGCATACGCACTTATCTTTCTGCTGCCACTACTGATGCATCAGCAAACAAAAATGAGATGAGACGTCGTAAAGTCAGCTGGGAACTGGAAAGAAAAGGTGAGAGGAGAGAAGGGAAGAGAATGTATGAGCAGTGATGAGTGGGGAAGAGCGGGGAAGAACAGATTTAGGATAAATTATGCTTCTTCATCTGATCATGTTTGTTTTTGCACAAAAAAAAAGCCTGAGGTTTTTAGCCCATGTGACATTATCATGCTGCAAACAATGCACATATTGCCTCCAACACTTCTCACCATGCACTGCTTTCAGGTTAGCATAAGCAGAGGTGCTGATGCACAGAAAATAATAATGCAGGGACTGAACAACAAATTCCAACAAATAATCCACAGATTATGAATGTTGTATTATTGCATTCAAATACCAGAATTATTTGTTTTTTTAAACACTCAAAAGCCTATGTGGAAACACAGTGAATGAATATTAAAAAAAAAAGTTTTTACATTTTGCTAGGGTGGAAAAGTTAATCTGCTAATTAAAGCAGAAATGCAGTGGATACAGTCTTGGAAAATGTGCCTTCTGTTTGCACTGTAGCATTTAAGAATATAAAATAACTACACCTCCTCAGTTTCTACATTGGTGCACCTTTTTATGCTTGACAAGCATTCTTTTAATTATGGCATTGTGCTGCATGATATAATGACCTGTGGCTAAAGAATTAGATCATATTAATATCAATAAATCAAATAAATGAATTTGTTCTACTGTTGATATGAGATCTGTCTTTGAGTTATATTTTACTGGAAGCATTTAAAGTAATTTAACATTTCCTGCACTAAGGCCATGACTGCAAGTGACAATCACCAGATAAGGGAAAGGTTGTGTAGCTGACACAGTAATGACAGTGCTAATGTTAGCTAATATAAGTCACATTAAGCTACCAGAATAAGTAAAACTGGAGCAGCAAGCCCCAGAGTGTAGTGAAGTGAGCAAGAGCTTTTTTATTGATTGTGAATTCAAAATTTCTGTTACTCAGCGAGGATAGTTTTAGTTCTTCTCTCTGAAGTTACATATAATCTCACTTTGACTTCAAATACTCATGCAGTGATCCTGTGATTCAAGACCCCTGAGGGTCTGGGGCTCCAAGGCAGTAGCCCACTTTTGCCTGTCTGTTTGGTAATCTAGCTTTGAAAAACAAACGACTGTACTCAGATGTAGAATTAAACTGCAACAAAACTGATGTTACTTTGTGCACTAAATCCTGCTGCTGAATCTGAAAAAAAAGCTGTCAATACAAAGTGTACAGACTTCTGACACGCATCACCTTGCTTGCACATGTGTACACTCTCACACACTCACATGGAGTAGATAAAAACACACAGAGAAAGTGAAAGGGAGAAATGGATAAAAGCAGAATTCACCTCGACATGACCACTCCAAGCAGCCATCTCATTCTCTGCTTATATAAATATTTCAACACTGCAGACTCTCAAAGTGCACTAATCTCCACTTCTTTGAGTTAAAAAAAAATGAATGCAATAAAAACTCACACTGCTGCCCTTAATATGATAGCAAACTACCTCTTGTCTGATCTAAATGGAAGAGGGCAGCAGTTTCATGGTGAATTTGATAATTGGAAGAGAGGCTGGATTAAGAGGTAGAAAGAGAGAGAAGTGGAGGGGAAAAGAGTGAAAACCATTCAGATTCAGAAGCTGACCAGAGTAGAACATGGCACAAAGAGAGGCACACAACCATGTGGATCACTTATAGTCTTTTCCATCCATAGTTCCCTAATGTGTCCTGTAGTCTTGAGGCTGCGCTAGAGGCTGAATGAAGGACATGAGACAGAGGGACATAGAGAGAAGGATCCGTCTAACAGTTGTGTGATCATAATGGAGTTTAATGAACATTTTGTTCCAGACAGAGAGACAGTTTATGTTCTCAACTTGGCTTAACCTTGGGCATAGGACATGTGTAATTTTTTAAATGATCTTTATAGATTTGGCTGCAGCATAAGCATATAGCATGGATGATTAACTGCGGTCACTGTAAGTGAGAAGCTTAATGAATCTCCTCCTCTAAATGGTGCCGCAGCTTCTGGGTCCCAGTGTTCACAGTGAAAGGTTTCTTTAAGTTTTAGGGTACAGCAGATGTTTTTATGTGTGTTTTTTTGGTTGTTTATTTTTTTGCCAACCTTCTCTATATCCTCACCCTGTTCTTGGACAGCTCTTTTTAGTAATAATGATTAGTAATGATGAAACTAATGTCATATCCAATGCAATTGTGTATTAGTGCATGTTTGTTTAGAGCTTTCCAGAAACTCAGAAATTTTGGTGACATTCTTAAAAACAACAGCAACAAAACGGGAGCTTTGCATGCCTGGAAGTCCCGCCAAACGGCTCACACACCACCTTGGAAGTCAAAAATCAACAGCATGTTGCCCCTCTCTTTTAAATCTCCCCCCCCTTCTCTCTAGCACCCACAGCCAATCTGAGCCAGTGACTAAAACGCCATCTCCCAGACTGAACACTCCAGGCTGCATTTAGTACTCGCTGGGTATGCAGGCACCGAGCCACCTTTAAAGCGCATTTTTACCCGGTTCCGCGCAATTCCGGACATAGCTCTGCAAAAATCATCCAACCGCCGTGCACTAAATAAACAGCTGCCAATATTCTTTATGACCACTCATCTGCAGAGACTTTGTGGCTCTCTGCGGCTTGGTAGCATTTTTCTTTCCGGCAAACATCAAGCGAGGACGTTCACTTGCGCTAAGAAGAGCGTACTGTGAATAGAAAGGAAGTGGGGTAAATCCGATACCGGCGGAACCTGAAGCAGCACAGCAACGAATATCTGACCTCGACCTCCCTGGACGGTGCTGAACTGGTAGTTAAAATAGAGATGGCGAAATTTCGCATCACCCCGTCTCCTCCTCCAACACACACGCTGCCGAGGCTGATGATGATGATGATGATGTTTGCGTAGGAGTGTTTTATTTTGCGGACAGCTTCGGTTAACCAGTAGGTACCGTTCAAGCAACTCCAGACAATCGGTGGATGGAACTGTGTGTTTCTGACTGCCTGCTTCAAACGCATCTTTCACAGATCACAGCATACCATTGTTACTGGAGTGCTTTTCACTGGTCTTTCTGCAAGTCTGGAACGGGAAAGAAAATGTTTTGCATGATAACGATGTGCGTGGAAAAGTACTCTTCATACACAGAATACGAATATTAATTTTTATTTATTTTTTTGCAAAGGGCGTATCTGCAAATTTTTTTACTAAAGAGCAACTAAAGCGGAACCAGGCCCAGTGGGTTTTATTTTGACCCGAGTCGAACTCCATCCCCACTTCGATCGCAGGCACTTCTGCGTTTAGTTCATATCTTTATCGACATCGGAGGCTTTTTTCCCGGAGTGTTCACTGGTGTCAGTATTTAGTGACTGAGGTTGATAAACTACAGCCTGCTGAGGTCGGGACCTGAGCCCCAAGGAGCCACCCCTACCCTCAATGTGACCCCGCGAATTCCTCTTATCTCTGAAGGTAAGGCTTTACCCTTGAAGGAAGAACGATTCTCTTTTACCATGACATTTCCTTTGTGTGCTTTTCTCAGCTCTGATTATCAAGTCATGCATGCAGTGTGTAAGTGAAAAATGATTACTAAGACTGGTTAAGACATGGAAAAACAGATAGATAGATAGATAGATAGATAGATAGATAGATAGATAGATAGATACTAATTCTAATTTCAGTACCATGGACAGAGGCAGATACTTGCCATATGTCAGGATGGAAGAAGTCTGTTCTTCTTCTCCACATTTCACCCAAAACAAAAAAGTTGATAATAGGCCATATACCCAACATGTACAGTGTCGATGTGGAAGAGTGCTTTTCAGAAGTCTTAATTAATTTAAAACAGAGAACTAGCATACATATACAGACACAGGAATAGAGGGTAAAGGCAAGGGGCAGTTTCAATGCATTTGTATGAAACACTTGCTGGCTGGCCGGTATGCCACATGCTGACAAAACAGCATGGCTTATGAGCCACAGCTACTGTCACCAACTGTTAGCCATGGTCACATCCAAACTGTTGGCTGCAGATATTTTTAGGCTTGGTGCAAATGCATCTCCAGCAGCATAAAAGCCCTGCAATGCTAAAATATTCCACTAAATGGAGTTAAAATGACAAAACATTTTAGCGAATGGTGCACAGGCTGCAACCCACCCCCTATTGATTGTTTTGGAAGCACTGTGATGCACGTAGTAGCAGTTACCCAGCTAGAATGTGAACTAACCAGTGCATTTGGGCACGCTTTAGCAGTATTTGACTAATAAGATAAATTAGTTTATTTTTAAAACTATTTTTCCATTGTAGTATATATATATAATTATATACATGTTAACTTATATTCCTTTAGTATTTTTACTGCTGAGTGGATGGATGGATCATACAAGTATGAGGGGAAGTTTTAACCTCCTGAGACCCGAGCTCCCGTTTGTGATGGATTTTTAATTTCTCCTAGATATTTGTGATTAGATGGACCTGATATGTATAAAAATTAAGCTTCCTCTTTGAGGAGGAAGTTGTATTTTGTTACATGGTTGTTACATACTTTTATGGAAAAAAAATGTCCTCAGATGTGGACAATGGGATTATTTTATAGCATAACACAACAAAAACAACATGACTTAACAAAGTGTGAAACACTATTGGGCAGAATAAAGTATAAGATGCAGCAAAGCCAAGATGTAATGTACCCATATGTGGACGCAGGGTCTCAGGAGGATAAATAAGTTAGTGCACTGTGCTGTTGGCTGTCCAGACTTCATTCTCAGTTTAAGTTCTATTGGATGCTAAAACTACATAAGAAGGAATAATAATAGTCAGTGTTCTCTACTGTCTTAGTATATCTGCAGAGGTCAATTGAAGTTATTGATTATGTGTTTGCCTGTGTCTGTTTACTTGAGCTTATATTTCAAAATGTCTCACTTCTGCCTCATTTCCTGCATTTCAATTTTGCTGTAACAGAGAGCTGAAGAAAGGGTACTTATGTTTGCACACTTACTTAGAATGATACCTGGTAGGCCTGGGCTACATGGCTGTTCACAGTGTACAGTGTATAATCACAGTGTAATACAGTGAATTTGATGCTGTCTGTGTTTTGTCATCACAAACTCATACCATGTCACGTCATATTATCTTTTAACACAGTATCACTTAAAACCAGTGAGATTCTCGAAAGAAACAAAATACACGCATGTTGTGGTTTTAGAGGGCCTGAAACAATCGAAGTTAAGGTGGGGCTTGTGTTCCCATGGCGACCTCCTCGATGACCCTCAGACCAACCTTGCCCCCCCAGGGAGACCAGTTATACTCCAGCGTGCGCGCACACTCACAAACACACACACTGAAGTCCCCCTCTGAGCATAAGAGACTGTGCGTTTCTTGTCTGTCTGCTGCTGCTCCACAAGCCTCTCAATTTTTACAGCAGCAGAGAGAAAAGGAGGACAAAGAGAGAGCTGAAGGACAAGCAAGATGAGTAGGATGGAAAAGCAAATTTCAAAGACAGACGGGTGATGAAAAAAGATGAGGCAAGGTGTAGAGTAGAGCATATACAATTCCAAGCTATAGGGATGGAGAAGAGAAGGAGAACGTGGAGGGGTGGTTTGAATAGACAAGAGTGAATGCAATTACAGAGGCATGTCTACTTTTTTGTGGGCTTTTTCAAGCATACTCACATATCAGCTTAATTACTGTTAAAATGCAATATTGGGAGAGGGAATCATTATTGATCTGCTTTGGCTGAGATAGAGAGGGGAAGTGGAGTGGATGGGTTGAGACTGGGGAAGGGAATATTGCTGTTCACTGATCATGTTAAACAGTCACCACCCGTTCTGCCCTTCCTCCACGCATCTCTCATCCCCTCCCCCTCGGCACCACACTACTCTGTTCTCCCCTTTCAGCTACACCCTGACATGCTCACACATACTGAGACACAGATGTGTCCCACGCACAGTGTGGCCAGCGCACACATCCAGGCACAAACACATGCGTCCGTACAGGCCGTTGGTCAGCTGGCCTCAGCCTTGTGAGTTATTTGTAAAAAAAAAACAAAAAAAAACTGAAGCCCATTCCCAAGAGAAGAAGAAATGTGAGGGACATGGGGAAAAAGAGCAGGAAGAGGGATTAGAGAAATTAAAAAAAAAATCTTGGGTCGATCCCTTCCAATATATTTGTGCATGTCTCTGGAGAGTCATAACTTACTGTTCTTCCATGCAAAGGTTAGCACTTCAACCTCACAGAAAGAGGGGTCTGGGTTTGTGAAGAGGTTGCATAGACGCTGAGGAGGAAGTGATGCCCTTTCACTTTTTAACCATATTTAAATATAATTGACTATCTTTTTTCTTGATGCTTTTTCAGGGACAGAAGAAGGCATTTTTCACCTTTGACTTTTTAATTAAATCTCAGTGTTGTTTGAAGATCTGGTGAAGTCATCTTCTTCTCCCTTCTTGTGCCTCACCCTTGGCTCTGTATCATTATTTATATGCACAAATGATGTGAAGAGTATCTATATATCTATTTGTTCATGTAGTAAACAAATGTCTTTTTTGTGCAGTTAAAGTAAAATATTTTTTCCCTGTAGATGGGCTTCATTATGAATAAATGATTCATTTGCCAATTTCACTCAAAGACCCAGTAGCATCCAGGGAGCATCATTACATTTACTCCACAATCAGGCCATGCAAAATGAGTTTTCAGATAATCAGACAGGTTGAAAACAAACAGCTGTTTACCCAAACCAAATTGCAACATATTGTATCTACAAAGTCTGAAAGCCCAGTTAAGTAGGTTATGTGGGCAAGATCATAGTTGATACTAGAGGCAGCTCTGCAGAGATAATTTTATATTAGACTTCGGTTTGAAAATTTAAAAAGGAAAGACAGCAAAGTAAAAATGGGGATGTTCCTGTTAATTTACCAGCTGAAAATCAGTCCTGATGATTCAGCTGGAAGACTCAAGCTACAAAAATAAGATCCATGCTGTAAAAATACAGAATTTTTCAACTGATTTGCAACTTGCCTCTCTGTGGCCTGCAGCACTGTATGTATGTTTCACAAGAAACGTAATGGCAAGCAGTGTATCACTCAGAATAAGTTTACAATTTGCATTACATCTGTAATTTACAGTATTCTTTGGATGGAAGCCTCGGGCTATTCTCATTACAATCTTCATGGTCCAAAGCCCTTTTTCAAAGCCTCCACGCTCATCATTGGAGCATGCAAGCTTTGCTGTTAATGTTAAATCTGAAAATGAAAAGTTGCAAATGTCTGCACACTCCTGTGGTAAGTGATGAAGTGAAAAGGAAAGACAAGCTAGCTCAGCAAGGTCATGAATTGCACTACCATAAAAGTAAAAGAAGACAAAAGCACATATTAGAAGAGAGCTTCTTGTTCATAAATCTCTCTCTTTCCAATGTGTTGTATCTTATTACTTCTTTTTTTAATGCTGCCTAACTGCACTGTGCTTCAATTTGATCTGCTTGGAGATTTGCATGCAGTGAGTGGATTGAGTAAAGTTCATTCAGGTACAATTAGGTTGAAACTTCTAGCAGTAAACCACCCACTCAAAAAATGAAAGAGGCGATGCTAAAATGTCAGTCTGTAACAGCCCCAGTCGCCATAGTAACTGGAGACCCGTTCATTCTCTTAGACACGCTGCCTCTGGAGCACTGACCATTAGCACTAACAATCAAGCCATCGTCAGCCTTGAGCTTAACATACTTCCATCAGTCTCTGCCTTTCAAAGCACCTTCTGCAACTTTTGTCTTTCTTTTCTTTGTTCTCAACCTATTTCTTTATTTTATCCTCCTCCTTATGTTTGTGCCTTTATCCCAAACTACTGCTCCTGCTCATTTCTCCATGCCTTTATATCATTTCTTTTCCCTCTTTGGCTGCTCTACGAAGTTCTCAACCTGCTTTTTGTTATATATGGTTTATTTGCACATGTCTGTTGTTGTGTCAGCATGGAGCTGTAGATCTTAGGAGGAACGTAGACAAAGAAAAAAATAGCAAGTATAACACTGGAGATAATTTGGCACTTGATGCTTTAGGGTCTATCTCACTCATCCACTACAACCCCAACCCTTCTGGACATTATCCAATTACCCAACACAAATGTTGAGTGCAGTCAGACATTCTTCTTCTTTCAGCTGCTCCCTTTAGGGATCGCCACAGCGGATCATCTGCCTCCATCTTGCCCCATCCCTTGCATCCTCCTCTGTCACATCAACCATTAATCTGGCAGCTCCCTAGTACAAATTCCATATTATGTCTGATGTGAGAATAGTGCTGCCATGTGAGGTTATTGCTCACATGTAGAAAAAGATTCTTATGCTCTTTTTGTCAGTTACACTCAGTTCACAGTATGCCACGTCCCTTTCAGAAAATGTTAAGAGTCTGAACACTATTTAAAGTTTCCTTTTCTGACACGGAGCACACGGCAGGAGATTGTTGGTGTTGGATATGTTTTCACGACAGGAGAGCTAGTTGGTGCAAGGGCGTGGCCTGAGTAAGGCATGCAGCAGGCATGACACAGGATGGCCATTCCCTAGTTGTGAATTCACTCCCTCGTAACTGTGCTGTTCACACTTTGGTGCAAACTGGTGCATCAGGACATCACACAGACCTTTCTACTAGGGAGCTGGTAGGGTAAGAACCATTCAATAGTTGATCCGACTGCTTCAGACATTTGCATTCTCGCGTGCACCTCTAAGGAGTAATATCTAGTAAAGGTCAGTGCTACCATAGATGTGTAAAAATGGCTCAAGTTGTATTTTCTAATAAAAAAAGCTTGATGTTACAACCACACACAGGTGAGCAGTACAGTGTTTCTAAAGTGGCAGTTTGCCTTCCTTCCTTCTGGGTCAATGCACAAGCTTGATCAGTTGAACTTAACATACATTTGATTTTTTTTCTACATCTCAAACACAGGGAGAGAGAAAAATTTAAAATTAAAAAATGAAGGAGAACCCCCCCCCCCGATCTCTATCAAATCCCAAAATACATCTGTCCATATTCAGGAGGAACGTGGACAGAAGCACAAGTCACAATTTATTTTTAGTTATTTATTTTTTTGCTTTTTTTTCACTTCCCGTTGTGCATATCTTTGCCACAGCTGTGTGATGGCTTCATTTGTGCTTCAGATGTGTAGTAACTAGCAATCCTCCTGAGACTTTTTTTTAGCGTTACCTAACTTCTTGTAAATGTGATCACTTGACAGACTCAGAATGTGCAAAGTGTTGCACAGCAGGATCTATCCATCTCCATGTCAGAGGCACTGTATTTGCCTGTGAATGGCACTATTGTTTGAAGTGATGCTTGAAACAGGCCACACTACTGAAGCCAGTGAAAACCAGCTGAGCAGAGAGAGTAAGATTGATGTAGAGTAGGAAGGGAGACAAAGGCAGCAAGGTAAATGGAAGGAGAAGTTAAAGAGACAGAGAATGGGCACAAGCAAAGAAACACAGAAGGAGCAGGTGGAGGAAGACAGTGAAACTGTGGGAAGCCAAACAAGGGAAAGAGGAATATGGATGGGGGTATAAACTGATGACCTTACAGAAAGCCTATTGGTTGGCACAGAAAAAGTAAAAAAAAAAAAAAGGTGAGCTACAACCCATTCATATTCTGAATACATGCACTAATAACTAAAACAAAGAAACACTAGCAATGAATTACTGCGCCTTCTTTCAACACTGATTCTCCTCTCTTCTGCTCACAAACCATATGCTTAGTCATATGTTTGCATGAACAGCAACAGCTGGGGTTTTGAAGAACTTAGTGCTGTGGTGATCAGAATACACTGTTATAATATGATTTGACCTTCATAACATCACCTTTTAATTGGCTACATTTACTGTGGTATCTGGCTGGATGTGTGTGAAAGCGCGTGTCCCCAGATTCTCTATGGGACATTTAATGCATACATTTAGATGAAATATCAGATGAAATATCCATTATCCAGTGCGAGGACATTGTGATCAAGTTGCCTGTCCTTGACTTCAAAAGAGCTGAGGACTCATGCTGTAAAAACAACCTCCCTCCCTCCCTCCCTCCCTCCCTCTCAGCCTTCTCTTCTCTCACACAAGGACCACACAGATGTTTAAAAGAATAACTTTTAGAGAAAAGAGAGAAAAAATACATGGAAAGTGTCGTGTGGGCTGTTGAGAAGATTTAAAAGAGAAAAGATTTGTGCTGATAAAAATGAAGTGTTTCAGATTCAGTTCAACTTAAAAGTGCTGCAATGCCACAAAATTTATACAGTCACATAATGATACTTGTGTCACCCACGCCATCAGGACACAGACCGTGCACTGATAAATGTGGGCACGATGTTTTTGTTCACAACAAGCTTCTTTGTGACAAACTGGCAACCTGTCACACACTGGGCGTAACCATGCATGAAAACTATACACAGCATGGGCTTTGCATTCACTGCTGTGAAGAAAATGTAAGACTAAGGCTATGTCCACACATACATTTTTTAAAACAGGGATTTTTCCAAGTCCATTTAAAAAAATATCTGCACACATGAAAATGCAAAAAAAACAAAAAAACAATCTCAAGCCCTGTCAAGTGCAACAGGTGGCAATATAACCCTAACAGTGAAGAAATGCTGGCCGATCAAAAGCCCACAAACAAATATGGTGCCTAGGATGGCAAAAAAAGATGCACACCTTTGACATTGCGAGACAAAAAATTTTCTTGTCCACATGTAAACACAAAAATCTTCACCCTAGCTGGAGGTTTTCTAAAGCTTCATTTTCAGTGCTCCATTTATGTATGGACAAATGACCAGAACACATAGAAAAAGCTACTTTTACCAAAATACCCAACAAGCTGCAGCGTGACTTGTAGCAGAAAGTTGCTGATTGGAAGTGGTTGGTTTACATCAGTTGACAGCTTCTCTGTGGCACATGGATCCAGTCAACTAGAACTAACTAACCAGTTCCTAGTTCAAGAGCTAAAATTCAATGAGTCATGCTGCTTCCTTGGGAGGACAGTGGATAAAATTATCACTGCCAAGCTTCAAGGAGCAAAGGTAATTTAATAGCGTCCTATCTAATTAAGGGAAATGTAAAAGGAATTATATGTATTTAAAGGCATAATAACCTCAACAGTCTATGTCGCCTGAGGGAAGGTTTACGTGTGTGTGTGTGTGTGTGTGTGTGTGTGTGTGTGTGTGTGTGTGTGTGTGTGTGTGTGTGTGTGAGAGAGAGAGAATTATGACTTTTGAGTGTTTTGCATTAAAGTATTAACCTTTTATATGGGCAGACTGGGTGGATTAGCACCTGCTTGGTCCCTTTGCCTGAACAATGTTTTTCACAACAGGCGGTCCTGATGGAGCTTAGAGTGTTACAGCAAACTGTCTCTGTTGTCACTAATTTCTCAGTGGCAGATTTGACTGACACAGAACTTACAAGCCAGGGCCCTTATTTGAAATAAATGTTCTTAGATTTATGCTTGAGCTAAATTTTAAAGTGCCTACACTGCATTCATGGCAAACATAAATACCAAATGAGGGCTTAGTTTGGATTAGTCATGGACCACAACAGAATGATCACACAGAAAAACATGGTTTTCATTTCCTTCCAATAACAAAAGAACAACCTTGGTTACTTAATAAAATTTAACAAATTATTGGACATTGCATCCTGTTTTTAATTCAAACTGAGGTGCAGTAATTTAAGATCATTTCCAGGACAAAGCAAAGTTTTATGCATACCTACTTTTACATGTTTTATGTACAAGTTAGTTCATTTTATCAATTAGGCCCCAGGAGTAAACCAGTGACCCAAACTGAATAAAATACACATCTCTATGCGCACACTCAAACACACAGATTATGAATTGCCAAAGTTTTTGGTTTTATTACTGTCATTGGTGTTATTTAATTTGAAAAAAGTAAAATCTTACAGAGTTAGAAATTAAGTGCTTTGTGTCAGTATCAACTTAGAATAAATAAAAGCACTTTTTATTGTATTTACCTCAAATTAAAATAATGTATTCACCTACAGACACAAATACATTTTCTTGCTTGAACAAACACTTATCAGGGAGAATGTGTGCATACATACTATCACATATATCACATATACAATTACATTCTATATGGCTCTCAAATAGTTGCAATAATTGGTGATTACTGCAGGTATATAATAGCCATGATTCAGGGGTTTTGTTTGGTGATAAAACTTTAACCCTTCATTCCATACATATACATACTCTATATACTGTCTTGACAGTTAAAGCTTTCCGACTTTCAGGGCGAACAACTGCTCAATTTATCAACTATGTTTTCAACCTACTGTAAGATCTCTGAGTCAACTTCAGCTCTTGGTGGTGCCAAGATTACAGCCTGTCATTCACAAGCAAGTGGTATTATTTTCCCAGCAGAGGGTAGAACAGGGTATGGCTGTGGGGAGGAGTAGGAAGTGCAGTGGCAGGCTGACAAAATGTGATTATATGCAATTATTTTAAAAATGATTTGAAAATGAAAGCTAATTTTCTTTAATATGAGAGGACAGAACAATAAACTGACAGGACAGAGATATCATACTATTTTTGTCCCATTTTTATCCACATGGAAAAGGGAAACTATAGCTTTTATACTGTTTGAAACCCTTGAACCCTTCTGAAAAGTGCGGGGAACAAGTTTATCTGCTTCTATCTCACGGTATTGTGGATTGTAAATGTTTATAGCTTTATAGTCGTGTTGTTTACACCAAAATCTCATCAGACCAGTAAACATTTTTCCAGTCTTCTACTGTCCAATTTTGTTGCACCCATGTAAATTATAGCCTCAGTTTCCTGTTCTTAGCTGACTGGATTAGCACCCAGTGAACACAGTGAGTTGCTACCATGTGATTGGCTGATTAGATGTCTACCTTAAGAAGCAGTTGAATAGTGTACCCAATAAACTGGCCAACAAATGATATAATTTATTTTACTGTTGTATCATTACAACCCAATGACATTGACAAATATATCCTCCTAAATTATATTGGTACTGCCATTAAAAAACAAATAGTCAATGTCTAAAAATGCTGTTAGCAAGGGAGGGCAGTCATGCTCCATTACTTTAGTCCATGCGGAGCACATTTAAAGTTATAGTAGTGCTTTGTACCTCAGTCTGCAATTTGAAATGGAAGAACAACTAAGCAAGGTCATTTAGATAGATGAGACACATTTAGCAAGCTGCATAATTAAACTAAGAGACCCCCAGGTCACTGTTAAGTCCTTAAAATGTCCTCATGGTGCTATATTCATACAAGCCGAAAGCCATTTTTATGATATATCATTCACAGAGGGGCACTGATTACAGACATGTTGCCTAGGTAATACTAGGACACATAGGGTGGATGAAAACTATTGCTGGTTACAAAAGAAAAAAGCCATTTCTGTTAGGGATGAGGTAAGAGAGCTTTACCTCAGGATAGGTGTGTGTTGTCATTATTCTTGGAGATGGGTACAGGGACACAAATACTGGCAAAAGATTTTTTTTTGTGCACCAGGTGAAATTTTATGCGAGGATAGAGTGAGTCAGGGATGGAGGGTTGAGTAATGCCAGTCAGGGTCAGTGCAGCCAGAGAGGATAATGCAGAGCAGGTTCATATGACAAGGCTAAAGGAAAAAAAAAAGTGTAAGCTTTTCAAAAAAATGTGTATTTCAGTCTCAGATTAGGAGAGGTGGGTTTGTGACGTTTTTTTAAGAACTGTGTCACTGTTTTTATGAGGCATAATGTGTTTTTAAAAAATCAGTTAAATCTAATAGGTTTTTTGTCATAATGTTTAGTGAACGCTTCCTTTTTTAAAGATTTTTTTGTAATGGGCACAGCCTTCTGCAATTTTATTGCCACAATGACTTTCAGGATTCTTGCTCAAAAACATGTTTTGATGGCAATAGATTTTATTAGCGTTTCACCACCTCAACATTTTTTTTTTACAACTTTTCATACTTTCATAATCTTAACCTAAGTTTAAAATGTTGGAACCAATTTGTCTCATCGATTGCCACAGATAAAAGATCAATCCAACACTCATAGCCATGACTCGGGTGAATCATTGCATTCCTATAACACTGATGGACTGATAGTGGATCTTATCAGTCCAAATGAATAGATTAAATGAAGAATTATACATTCATTTTTAATGCCCAAACCTGCCATGTACATCTACCACAATGCAGCCGGATAAGAGTTCAGTCAGAGTATGAGCTGATGATGGTGTTTGTGTGTGTGTCTCTCTCTGGGGCCACTAAAGGCTTCACACATCCTATCCATTCAAGGAGTACCTGCCTTTAACACTTTGTCAGCTGGGATGGGATCTAGCCCCTATGTGGCCCCAAGTTTTATAAGAGATTAAGAAAAATGTATTAATAGTCTTGGGGGGAATTATATGGTGCAGTTATTTATTTTGATAATGCAAACAATTTACATGATTGTATGTGTAAGACCCATATAGGCTTATAAGAGCTTTTTACATCTTTCTATTAATGAAGGATGTTGGTAAGATGGTGGTAAGCCTGTTATTTAATAAGGTGCGTTGTGAACATTTTCACCAGTCAGTTCGACAGCACATCCTAAATAACTGACCTCACTCAGGCCTGATCCAGTGGAACCAGTGATTTCTTGCATCTCTTTCATACATCCTCGCTGCGAGGAGAGACACAAGTGAAGCAAGCAAGGGGACAGGTTAGCATAACCAAAGACAAAGACACATGCAGCACAGACATGGAAAAAACAAACAAACACAGGCCTATACTTGCATTTTTCATTTTATGCTTCTTCTCTTCCTTTCTTCACCTCCTCTCCCATCCTTACCTTCCCACATAAGTGAAAGAGTCAAGGACAAGACACAAGAAGTTGATGCAACAAGTATCCATAATGTTCTGTCCATTTTACATCTACTACTTTTTGATATTGTGGCATCATTACAATCATTACTTTTGATTATATTTACAATGTGATAAGCAGAAAGTTTGACTATGCTGTTAATCATCTGAAATAACCATTACAACTAATGAACTGGAAAGGGAACGCTTCCATTTTCTATGTGTGTGTCATCTTACATCACAGGTACCAAAAAGACTTGCAAAGGACACACCTGTGCTTCCTCACTAATAGCTTGTCCCATAAAGCCTCTTTCTCTTTGAGTTGCACTTTAAGAATTCAGGTGCTGAACTCAGTTTCCAAGTCACAGACAGGACGACAGAGGAGAGGAAAAGAATGGAGAAACAACAAGATGCGCTATTTACAAAATTAATACAGAATATCAAAACTCCAAAATGATGTAACATCTTGTGAAAAAAAGAGTATCCATCCTACAGGTTCAAATGATGTCATTTATACTAGTTGAATGCTTCCTGATTGCGCAGCATTTTAGAGAGTAAAGACTCATCAAGGGCAAAAACTGTAATCACAGAGTTTAAAGAACTCTTGATGAAGCATTGTTGTTTTCTGCGTGTCCTTAGGTTCATGGTTTGGAACTTTGTTGCAAGTTAAGATTGTGAGATTGAAAACAAGCTACTGGAGCAGAAACTTGAGCACTTCTTTCGCTAAATAATGCATACTTCTCAGGAGTGAATGGGTCTTGTCATTTGCGTAGAAAAAAACGTGTGTGAGTACACTCTGTCGTTGTAAATGTGTGTAAAATCACTCTTTGACAGCTACCATTGTAACAGAGCTCTTCCCATTGTTATCTGCAGGGCATGTTATTGTCTCTCGTGTGTTACTTGAATCCACCACCTACTGCATACTTCTTCCCAACTGAAGTGAAAGCCTGTCAGCAGCCATTATTCCAAGCAAGACCTTTTGCTGTGATCCCTGCCATGTTTCATCGAAGCGTGGCATTTTATTCCAAAGCCCTCTGTCTGAGCATGTTAGCTACTGCTAAAATTATTGCATGTGAGTGTTTGTGTGTGCTTGTGTGTGAGTGTGCGCACTGCTATTCTTCTTTTGCCCCTAACTCCTGTCATTCCTATGGACGAATACCAGCAAAAGCAGCTGACTGGACAAGATTGCCTCTCTCTAGTACTATTTCACAGTGTAGTCTGAATTGCGTGTTTGCGCGTGTCTGTGTGCACGTGTGAGTGTGTGTGTGTGGGGGGGTAAATAATTAACACTGTTTGTCTCCTTGCTGCAACACATTGCTCACACGCGGATCTGATTAATGTAGCCTCAGGAGATACACACCACCAGCCTAGCCTGCAGAATGACAAATATTACATGTGTGTTTTTATGTGTAGACCATAATAATAACTTTGATGGAGATATGTCAATGAGAAAAGTTTTCAGAGAGCAGAAATCACATTTTGAGATCAGTTCAGTCCACCACTCACCATCTGAGACTTTGTATGAGACGGAGTCAGATTTCTGTGCACGCAGTTCTGATCATGCATATGCTCATTTCTTTACATTTCCTCTGGCTGTTTTGGCAACTTTTGAGCATATGAGATCACATGAGTTTACTTACAAACCACTTCGATTACGAGCTACAAACAGGCAGAACAGTAATGTCTTTTATAAAGCAAATATTTTTCATATATTGCACCTACGTATGTAAGGAGCATTTGATTTCACATATGGGATATTACGGGCAGCATGATTTTGTACTGTGCATTAAAGCCTAATTCTGGCAGTCCGGCTGATCCTGCTCTTAGGTTGCTTTATGTATGATTTTTGCTGCACTTTTTCTGAAAATGTTCACATTCTGAGTCTAACTGCAGCACATAAACCCCCAACCCCAAATGCAAATGATAGGTGTTTATTGATAGTGAAGCAACAAGCAAGGCCAAAGGCTGCTTTTTGGGAAGGCCTCATCGAGGATCAGCGGATCCCCCAGTATCTTTGGGAGAGGGTGAAAAAAGGGAGGGAGGGTGGAGCATGGAAACAACAACAAACGGGAGTGTAGTGCAAGTAAGCATTTATAGAGAAATCCTGTCTGAGGAAAACAAGCTTGCAGGGTCTCTAGCTTCTTTTTTATTGACTTCCTTGTATTGTCTCCTTTTAATCTTTATTATTGCTTTTCTTCTTTTTCCCCCTTTCACTTGTATTTATTTATGCAGACTTTTTGCATTTCATTTGCTATTGTCATTTTAACTTGATCTCACTTTAACTGTAATTTCATCTCATTTTTTGTTTGACCTTTATTGTTTGTTTTATGATTCATTTACCTTTAGAGTGTGCTGCTTTTCCCCTGTCTGTAGACAAGTGGTTGTTTGTAAAATCTGTTTTTAAAGGTACTATAAAATTAATACATTAACTATTTTTCCAGTATTAGTCAATGTGACTTTTATTATTTGCTTTAGAAATGTATTGATTTTTGAAATAATATAGGCCATGTAATACTCTATGTCTCCATCTGCTGGTGTGAAGAAATGACACTGACCAAGCTTTTAGTTTGAAAATTAATGTTATGGTGTAAAAGACCAACCCTGATGATCTGCGCTCATGCTGACTTTGCACTGATGGGATTCAGACTGCCAGTGTAAGTAGTACTGATTATTAGGTGCTTGAGAATCCATGTTGATTGCACAGTTGTGACCACACAGGTCCTCACACATGTTATGTTCTTGATGTTGTCTTTCTTATTGCACCTTTACAAAGCTGTGCCCCTTTGCTCTCAAATGCATGCAGGTAAATCCAGCAGACTAAATAATGCTCATCCATACTCATGCCAGAACACTGAAGTTTCACTTTGATTCACGTGTTTGTCTATCTCACTTTTAATATTTAAGAAGGCTTTCATTTTCTTTGTTATAACTGACTTTTTGGTCACTTGGGTCAACACTAACATATCAATTTTTACACAGAAAACATTCAGTAGACACAGAGGAACACCGCCTTTCATCTTCATATATCCAGTATTTGTTCCCCACAAATTCTGGAGAGAGTTGATAAATGATTCACTTTGTTGACTTGCTGGTCATGCAGTATGGAAGGTGGCAGATAATTTAAAGCAGCTGCATGCCATCATCCAAAAGAGCCCTGCAGTAACAGTGAGCTAAAAAAAAAAAAAACTGTGAGTGTGAGTGGTCGTCTGTCTCTATGTGTGTTAGACCTGCGACAGGCTGAAGACCTGTACAGGGTGCTACCCTCCCTCTCGCCCCATGACAGCTGGGATAGGCTCCAGCCCCCCTGCGACCCTGAAAAGGATAAGCACATCATCCTCCTTTTCTTTTCACCCTTCCTTCACGCCCTCTATTAATTAAAGTTGCAAAAAAACAAATAGATACAAAAGGTTCTTCAGCTTCACCTGAACATCCTGTTCTCTTTTCCTGACAACCACATTGCCACTGAATCACCACATTTCCCTATCAATTAAACTAGAAGCCTTTAAGGCCAAAACGCCCTGTTCCTTCTTGTCCTCCATATTGATTTGCTTGGTTTACTGTGTGGCCTGCAGATTGGATTAGAGTCCAGCTGTATTGAAGCTTGACTGAGGAGAAGCTGTGCTGTGTTTGTCAACAGGGTTAATAGCTACCATAGAGACATCTATTCTAACTTTAAGAAGTATCTCTGGAGAGACATCATACTGAAAGATATTGGTTTATATCGTTTGTGGTTTAAATTGTTCAACTTAACAACTAATGAATTTAGTTTACAGTTGTTTCTGGGAGAGAAGGTCACTGTGTCAGGTGGCTTGGTAAATACCAAATACCCACTGACACACAACTGACAGTAAACTTAATGTGAGTAAGCTGATGGCTGCTGAGTGTCATTTACATCAGGCTGTAAGCTGGTTGCTGGCGATTCAGAAAATCCTATAATCTGACTAGTCCCCATTTTGTGTGGTAGTCCTGTTTATTTTTGGTATTTCTATTTTAGTGTTTGTCAATGCCACATTTAAGTTAGATCTTGACAACATGAGCCTATGCTGCAGTCTGCTTGCTGCCGTTAATGGCTTGCACCATTGAGTCATAGCTTAGCAACAAGTCTGCTGGCCTATTTTTGGTTTCCAGCAATTATCCACAATGCAGTGTGTTGGTGTGGTTCTATGACACTTCCAGATTGCAGCTATAATAAAGGGAAAAGGTCTCTGCCCACATCTGATAACCCTTCAGGGTTTTTCAAAAATATTTGAATCCACTTTCAAATTCCCGGGTCAGCATTTCCATCTGTCTTTGCTGTCACCTTTGACTTACAGTCAGAATTCACAGGTCACGGCTGTTGACTTGCAAATAAAGTCAACAGTTTTTCAATGGGTTTCCATCTGTTCTTTGTTGAACCAAAGCAGGGTGAAAAATATCTTTGTCAGCCTGCTTGCAAATTTTACTTGTCGCATCATTTGTCTAAACCGACTCCATCCTCTGTTTTTGATGCATCTCTTCTGATCTATCTGTGGAACTATTTACCTCGTTGCTCTCGACATTTCTGCAGCTCGTCCTTTTTGCTGTCCTGCTGCTAAGCAGATTTCCCCTCTCACTCAGGCACTTCTGTTTTTTTCTATGTGTTCTAGTCTGAGATGCTGTCTATATTATGAGCAGCACTTGTGGGATGATTCTATTACATGTCTCCTAGCTGCTGGATAATTCAATAAGCACCACTGAGATGACACACAGTTATAATCTACTTAATGAAGCTACTGAACTGATGAATTGTGTGCCTTTTTGCTCCTTCATTTCACTCCCTACCCTCCTCTGTGGCCCCTCCCACCCCATCCCATCCTTCCCTCCTCGTCCACTTTGCAGGGTGTTGATGGAGAGCAATTCGAATGACAGCCGGGACTGTGGTCATCACTGGTGGAATTTTAGCTTCGGTTATATTACTCCTTATCATCGCAGTACTGTGCTACTGTAGGCTGCAGGTGAGACCGCAGCATCTGTTTCATTTAATGTATTTATTTTTGGCTTTTTGCAGAACTGCAGGTAAGAGTTAAATAATTGTGCTGCATTAATTTGTAAAACTATGCTTGTGACTCTAACTAAAGTAGTGGAAATGGAAAACCAATTAAGACCAAAGATTTCAACTAAAAAATTTAAATTAGATAAATAATCATTCAAAACATAATCAAAAGGTTTGAAATTAAACTGAATGACAGTAACACACTTTATGACAAAGAAGAAAATGGATAGAGGACAAAGACTGCCTGATTTGGTCATTGGCTGCTGTTACACATAAACACTCACAGGTGTTTTCACACCTGTGCAGCTGAGCTACATGTGGACAGCAGGAGGAATAGAAAGGAATTTCAATCCTGAACCTCAGCCATGGAAGCAAGAATCAAAATGTACAGTGTGTACTCACTGGGGTTTCATTTTGGACCTTCTTGCTCAGTTAGCAAGGAGGGTCGGTCATCTTGTTGCTGGATGAGCAACTCAAGGAGGACACCTGGTGGTCCTATGCTTCTTCCATTTCACAATTATTGAGGCCCAAGGTGTGATTTTAATGATTTTACACCTTTGCTCCTTGTCTCAGAGAGAGTTCCTTAGTCTTCATGGGTTTGATCCTGACATTTGGCATTACTTGTGAGACTTTCTAAATTTTGTTCAGTCATTTCTGTTTGCCATAGGTGAACTCCCCTCAGGTTCTAGACAAAATGCCAAAGATTACTAAAGCAAGCAAAATGCACTTGAACACGTTTTGGAGTGCCACAGCAAAAGGATTTCAATAACAGTGTTTACATTTCTGACTCTGCAAATTTTGCCTAAAAAAAAATCATTGTTATTAGGTGTAAATTGGGTGATGATTGAAGTTATTTATATTACGTGTGGAAAAGGTGAGTGTATGGATAGTATTGTAGTATGCATTCTGTGTAAGTGAAAAGATTAATAAGAGGCAAGGTTCAAAGCTCCCTGGATAAAAGCACTACATAAATATAGTCCATTTACCATAATCATCTGGGAACCAGGCAACATAGCTAGAGGGAAATTGAAAGAAATTTTCCTGACAGCAATTTCTTTGAATCAGAAATCCCCAAATTAGAGCAGATATTAGATAGCAAGATACCAGAAATGAATTTGAAAACTAGGTCTTAACACAACCATAATATCTCAGCTGAAAATTTGAGTCTGTTTACAACATATGAATTAGACAACCCCTCGTGGGAAAATAGAGTGCTCATTGAGACATTTCCTCTCTCATGCATATTTTACATAATTTTTTAATTTTCTCTTCTTTCATCTTTTATCTCTGCTTTTTTTCTTCATCTTTCTCAATTTCCCGCTCTTGTTCCATCAGTATTATTGCTGCAAGAAAGAAGAGTCTGAGTCGGAGGAGGAGGAGCCAGACTTTGCCGTTACATCTCGCCTCCCGCCGGTTCATTCTAACCACAACATTGTGGTCGGCTACAGCCGCCGCCTCCTCCATCCCAAATGGCCCTGCCCTTTTTTCAACCCCTCCAATGGCCAGAAAACTGACACGTTCACAGACCTTCTGTCCGTCGTGTACACACTATGAGATGCCTTTCTACCTCCAGCCGCCTCAGCCGCAGCTCCACCACCAACCGGATGGGTTGAGGAATGGAGGGCACCGGATCAGCTATCGCAGTGTCCAGCAGCAGGATCTGGACCTGCCAGTGCCTGTAAACATTTCAAACTATCGTAAACCAAACCTCGCCCGTTCAGTTACCATGAGGGACATGTTCACACGCAGCTGTAGCATCAGCACTGACGTTTAGCTGGGTGAAGCATAATTCAGTTTAAGCTGATGATTAAATTCATTTGAATGGTGTGGACTGGGCTGGTCTGGAGTGAGACTGTGTCTTTGTCATCTTGACCTATATAGTCTGATCTAATTTGGTCTCATTCTACCAGTCACCTTTTGCAGAATGGAGGACTCAACTGGCTCTCAGGACAGTTTTTTCAAAGGTACTATGCTCAGGTCGATGACCTCACATTTGGGCCAATATAAAGTATTTAAAAATGTTAAATTATCAACAACATAAACTTGATTTGTTTTGAATTGTTCTTGTTGATTTTTTAAATAATTTATTTTATGATCTGATGAAGTCTGTGTTGCCGTACTTCCTTTGGACTCCTCTCCGCATAGATAGGATAGATAGATTCATGACATGTGAAAATGATGTAATCAGTAGGGATTTCTGTCTTTCAGAGCTGCTACAAACAGAATGTGATTAAGAAAAGTCCAGTGTTTTCCTCTCTTATGATGGGATTATCTGTCTGGTCCTCAATCCACAGATTATAGAGGCTATAAAATATCATTTACAGCCAGTGGAAAAGGGAGCGGGGTTCTCATGTTTCGCTGCCACCCGCAGACATTTTAGGCAGACATAGTGATACACGATAACATTTAAAGACATAAAGGGCTCACAGAAGATTTTCCTCATCCTTTCATTGAGGCATATAGTTTGATGGGAGGCTGGTGTCTTGGAGCATCTGTTGAAAACACAGTGTATATACAGTATTTTACACTTCAGAAGAGAAAAATTTCTGCATTCTTGCAGGCAGGATGGACTAGGTGCCAAAAAGGTCTGTGATCTTCATTTGTGTGCATATATGTGAGCGTACTGGCATGTGTGTGCGCGCGCACGTGCACGTGTGTGTGTGTGTGTGTGTGTGTATCTCGATCAATTGTTATACCAGAATTTTTATTCCATCCACTTATACACAACTGGTCATCCCTGTGTATAATGAACCCAGAGGTGGGTTGCAATAACATTTTATTGGAACGGGTGAAGGGATTATATTATTTCTTTAACCTAAATTCATATTAATGCAAAGAATGACCCAAACAGAATATATAATAAACAAAATGGATTTGCAACTATTTTGTAAATGTTTATTTTACTAATTAATGCTACAACACGGACTCAAGTTGTAGATGGCAGTCAGAAAAGCAAAACATTTTTACAGTAAAACACCTTAAACTTCCAAATGTGAACTCAATTATAGTTCTTCACTGAAGTTTGTGGACATACACTACATTCATTGTGCTGCCTCTGATTTATTGATATATGGATTCCTGGGCTAAAGATTCACCTTTAAAGGCACATCTATAAATATTTAAGAGGCCATAACATACACTGCAGTCTCTCTCCTCTCTCCATTCATTGGACTGAAGAATATATGCTCTTGCTCTGAGGTACTCAGTGTTCCTTCTTGGGATTGTTTTTATTTTCCGCGCTTGGCTGGCCGGCCTGGCTGGAGGGCTAATTTTCTGACTGGAGGAACAGCTGGTGACTTTTATGGACAGAGAACACACCATTAATAAGTGAAATTATTTACTGTTTGAATTCAAAACAGGAAATGCTGGTGGTTGTGAGAGAGACTTGAAGGTGATTCGATTGTCCTTTTTGGACCCACCTACCACCCTCTCTTGCAAATGGATGATAAAAGCTTCCTCTCCCTTTTTCTGTCTCTGATTGATTTTTTTATTAATTACTCATTTATTTTTTCCAGACTGTGAAACAGTGAGTAATTTTGTTTTTATTTTTTCCTTGGTAACATGTGCTTTCCTGCAAATACACTAAGCCACAATACACACATTTCTAAATCTAACTTTGCGAGGACACTCATTTACATCCCCTAGTCCCTTATCCTAACCATCACAACTAGCTGCCAAACCCTTGCCTATGTAACCTAAACCTAATTCTACCCAAGACCCTAAAGCCAAGTCAAAATAACCTGTTATAGGTGAGAAAGAGATGAAGGGCACAACTGTCCCAATCCTCTCTTTATTTTAAACTTGTCCTCACAAAGATAGCCATATAAGTACACTCACACATGCAGACACACAAACACACAGAATAGTTCTCAATGTTCTTATTTTTTAATCTAAAATTATGTAACAGTTGCACAGGAAATTTAGTGCCATAAAGAAGTATAGGAGAAATTTATTATTATTATTATTATTATTATTATTATTATTATTATTATTATTACAAGTGTATATTGAAATGCAGTGTTGCTTTTACCTTGAAGTATTTGAATTACTTGCTTTATTTTATGATTCAGCTGGTTTTTCAGACTTGGTACAGTACTGCAGAAAATGTTTCTGTTCTTGTTTCCAATATATAACTGACAGACACATTGTTGCTAATAAAACTGTATGAAACTCTTCTTCTTCTTCTTCTTCTTCTCATTCTAGATGAATCACAGACCTCGAGGGTCATTTATTGCATTCGCATTTGCACAAAAAGAACTTTTATACTTTTATACAAAGTGGAGTCTCTTTGGAGAAATATTTCATAAGTTTGCATTAATTTAATTAGAATGTGTACCCCCACCCCCCAGAGTGGGACTGCACAGGATAATACGTGGACACTGCTAAATGCAGGGTGCATCACCCTGGATTATATTATTAACTGAGCTTCTAAATACAGATTAAATATAAGTTAGCTGAAATGCTTTGTGTTGTGGAGAATTCTCCAAGCAATAAACGTACAAATGTAAATATATCTAAAGGGAAAGCATTGAACCTACTAATATTGTTTTTCAATATCAGTTTCAGCAACAATAACATAAGAAAGCAACGACTCCTGCTGAGGCTTGAACTACAGCAGCGGCAAGAAAGTCTGTTTGTATACAGGTCCGGTCGGCCCTTGGGCAACGAGGTGACAGTCATGACAGCAAACATGGTTGAATGGGAAGGGTAATAAACAAGAAGGTGAAGTCCCATGGAAAAAAACAACAAACTAACAGTCAGAGACGAGGAGATGATTATCAATGAAAAGCCATTAATACAGGGAGGCAAAACCATAGAAAAAGAAAATGCAAAGCTTTATTCGGGAAATAAACTGAATCAGTCAGAGAGGCATGGCAACTAATCATACAGTGGGAAAACAACTGAAAACTATTTTAGAGAGGAAATAGGGGTAGTTATTAGAAGGATGAGTAAGAGCAAATGAATGAAAAATAGCACATACCACAGAACACAAAGACAGATGGAGGCGTAGAAAAAGCTGATTTCCAACCCAGGGCTCCCTGGCTGAGATATGAATAGCTATTTTGTGATGGCATTAACACAACAGAACTGCTTCAGACATGAAAAACCTTTCAGATTGTGATGGATTCCCTTTGATGTGGCTATATATTCAAACTCCTACTTATTTCAACATGAATTGCCAGCACTGTAACAGGGAATTACTGTCACACTAGCATTCCACCCACAAGACAAACTGGCAGATTTTTTTTTTCTCTCTTTAGAGTCAGCATAATTTAACATGTAGTGATACAAGCACCACTGGAGACCAAAGTGGAGTATAAGTTGCAGGACAGCTGGATAAAGAAGAGCTTGTTTTGCACGATGGTGCTGTCTTTTACACACTGTTTGGCAGGTTTAGTGCAGTCCAGTTCCCTTTATTCATCTACTCGAAGGAGCAATTTCACTTTCTGGGAAGAAATTCAACAAAAAGTCTAGAAGCTGATCAAATGGTATCTCATTTTCATGTCAGTGTTAAGTTTAAGGAGGAATAAATACAGATAAACTATGAGCCCAGCTCTGTCAAAAGTTAGATAATCAAAGGCATGATGCTGGTCTGAATAGCTAAAAATAAACAGAAATTGCTCCTTCTGCAAGCTCCCTCTAAGATTTATTCAAATTAAATGCCAAAAATGTAAAAAAAAAAAAAAATGCCAAAAATGTATTTTTGAATGCATTCCTGTAGGTTATTTATTTACATACACACTTGTGCTATATCTGTGTAAATGAAAGGTTGCACACGCTATGTGAATTATTCAGAGGAATAATCAACTTCAGTGTAAGTAGCACAGCCTTACACAGTGCATTGCTGTTTCATAGCATCCTTTGCATCCTCCCCTTCACCCAGGAGCAGCGCACTCACTCTCTCTTACTCTGTCTGTCCAGTGGATCTCTGGAGATTTCTCTTTCACCGGTGCCTATTCTATGGTCCTTGGCCCTAATTCCTCAGCAGGAAGGAGCTGGATTCTATGAATTTTAAACATCATACATAGGAAGCTTTCCAGCTACAACCCAGAGCTCCCAGCTGCTTCTCCTTTTCCTCCTTATTGTCCTACTGTTTCAAACTCCTTTCATCTTCCCTCTACTTCACATTCCCATTTCCTTGTTCTTCTGAAGGCAGACTTTCTCAATACTTGCTTTTCTCAGGACCTCTTCCACCTGCTCCCTGTTTTGCTTTCATTTTCAAAATCCATTTCTTTTTTATGAAAAAAAAATAGGATTAAGGAAAATAAGATTTTGACATAAGTGCAGCAGACAGAGAGATGAATGAAATCTGTTTTTAGTTTTAAAAAAAAAAAAGACTAATAGCATACCAAGAAAAAGTATGATTTGTCATTACGTTCAGTTATTTGTTAGAAAATCTGTTGCAGCTGCCACCCTATAAGCATCAAATGATGCACCCATGTACGCACTCAATAACATTCACATTCATGTCAGTATTTTTGAAGTGTGTAGGTACATTTCAGTCTGCTGATTGATTTGTTACAGGAATACTTAGAGCTTGGCGTCTAGGATTCAAGCTCATTGCTCTCCACAAATATAATACACCTATAAACTTTTGAATAAACATCCCTCCATCCCAGAGTCCACAGGTGGAAGCTGGGTTGGTGGAGGGCTTGAAACACCATGCAGCCATGCAGGTCAACTGCAGCACTGACATGTCAGAGGGAAAGATGGGAAGTTCTGCAGCTTAAGTAGATGGCCAAATTGGGAGGGTGCACTTGGTATATGATATGAGGCGAGTCAGACATGTTAGTTTGTAGGATGCAGTGCACCTCAAGTTGCCTGCCTGAGCTAGTTTGGATGTTTTACTCCATTTTAAACAGCAGCACTCTGAACAAATGTGACAAATGTAACTAAATATTACACTGCTCGACTGTTCATAAAGGATTATTCCTTGCAAATATTCCTTTCTTTCATCATTCCTAAGAACTTATGCCACAAATACAGCTGCTAAAAATACAGTCCACATTTATATCCAGCCTTGAATTGATGAAGCACTTTGCTCAGACTATATTCAGAAGTACAAACACAACAGTCATTTGCTGGAATACCAGTATTATTTGGTGTGACATGTAAAATACATTTATCAATAATGCAGTAATTTGTATTTATTCTCACAGATTAACAAAATGTAGACACAGAGGTAACAGATCTTGCCAGTAACACACATCCCTCTCTGATATTTACTGCTGTGTCAGAGATCGGCAGAAATAGACATCCTCCATAAATCTCTCTTCCCCACACACAGACATGACTGCATGTGGGAGCCATTACTGCTCAGTGTGTGTAATATTGCAGTTTCTGAAAGGAGGAAAGGGCATTCCTCCTGTCTGAATTTTTAATTCCCTATGCTCTCTGTTTCTGTATAACAACCAATAAATAAACAATGAATCCTGAGGACATAACACAAAATGGACTGAATTTTATGTCCACCACACCCCAACATCAGCTCCCCCTAGATACACATTTTGCCTGTCTTTCTCTTTCTGCCTCACCTTCTCTTTTTTTGTCTCCATGAAGTCTGTTCCTATTCCATTCGTACTTACCCAGTGAACTGAACTGGAAAGTCTCTGGCCCAAATATGTGGTGGAAAAGCGTGTGTGTGTGTGTGTGTACTGAACATGACCTTTCGCTTTGATAATCCACCACAGATTTAGATTTAAAGCGCTGGTGGATTTGAATCAATTTGAGAGGCAGCTTGTTTGGTGAACCGTCTACAGTACACTCTATTTAGATTAGCTCATGAATATATGTCACAGCATATCTCTCTGATTATGCAATATTCTTCTCAGTCAAGAAGTGTGTGGGTTGTTTCAGACGGGGGAGGGGGGGGGGTGAAAGAGAGCCTACAAGTGCTTTGAGAGGAAATCAAGTGACAGATGAGATAAAGAGGGAAATAATGGAGTCAACTTAAGCAGTACTTTGCCGCCATCTGATGGTCAATGCCGACATTGATTTGTTGAAATATGAATATTTTTTTGTCATAAAGCAGGGGTGGGTAATTAATTTTCCCAAGGGGCCGCATGAGAAACTGGGACTGTTGTGGAGGTCCACACCAATAAGTTGAACTCGGCTCTTCAATTTTATCACTTTATAAGCTTATTGGTGCAGCCCTCTTCAACAGTCCCAGTTTCTCATTAAGGAATATTTCCCCAAACCAGTGTAGTGAGTGAATGCAACGAGTAAACTCGAAAAACTAAAACATTACAATGTCTGTGGCGCGATTTCTCCGACACTCGTTAGCAATAAAACATTATGCAAATCGTGAGAACTTTACTTTGACTCTGCGTTGATCGATCTTCTCCAAGTCCCACCTCTCGTTTTCAACATCCAATCAAATTACGCAGTCAGTCTGTTTACCATTAGCCGCGAACTGCAAACTTCCTGTTGTGTTAAACCAACACTAACGCTCATTTTTCCTTAAGGCAATATGAACACAGAGCAATCCTTTGAAACTCGTCGTGCAAGTAACTGCCCAGTTTCGACGCCGGAGGGAAATGACTCAAGTAAAGGAGAGCTAAAAAGGTAACACAAGGATAGCTTACCATTAATTTTAGTTGGCGAATAATCAACGCTAGCCAGGGGAAAGGTTAAAGGTTACGTGTCTGCTAACTAGTGTGGAATAATAGGAATGCCAAGTAATTCTGACCAATGTCAAGCATTATAAAAGCCTGCTTGCCATAACTCCGTTGAACTGTTATTGTCTGCTGTTGTGTGCTGTACACCACGTCAAACTGCGACGTTTCCGAGCGTCTAGCGACATCCATTGGTATAGATGCAAAGCTTCGTAAGATTAGCGCATCAACAAAATAAACATAAACAAAAAGTGCTGTGTTATTTATGTTTTCTGGGTATTGATCACGAACGCACAAAGAAACTGTCCATTATTAGTTGTGCAGTATCATTAAACCATCTGCATTTACAGCTCTGACGTTCATCTGGATGCTCTACTTATTCTGTTCACACTTTACGGCTTGACTCGCATGTAAAATGTGTTTTTCCCCACGTCAAATAAAAGGATATGCACAATAATAGCAACCTTTTTTAAAAGAAAAACACAAAAAAATTTAGTGACAGGTATTAAATTTTTTTAGCCATAGCTCCCAAAGATTTGGCTTAAGCTCAAAGTTTAACTTTGCAGGATTTAAAACACAAGTGACATAATGTGTCTGTTGTATATTCAGAGGATTGCGTACCTTTGCTGTAATTAAGCTACTGGTGCTATTGTTGAATTAAGAAAATTACATTCTGTCGTCATTTTTTCCATGAATAATTCCTTCTCTCTTTCTGTAGAACACCATTCTCAAAGTTTAAGAGAGTGCACTCCCACTTCAAGTCACCTGTAAGTAGCTTCTCTGTCTTCCCTATAACACACACACACAAAAATCACCTCACGCATGCTGCACATGCCTCCCTCTGTCATGATCATCACAGCTTCAAGTACTTGAGAGTGCTAAAGTAAGCCCTGCAGAGGAGGTGGCAGAGCTAGAGAGGAGAAGAGAGCAGCTGGATACAGAGATAGCACAGCTGGAGGCTGAGTAAGTACAGCTGTGTTTTTTTTTTGCTGTATTTCTGTCTTGAGGTCCAACTTGAATGGTATGGGTAGTGGTGATTCAGTGCATCATTAAGTGAACAGAACTCAGATTTAATGATCTACCCACATCAGTGACTTCTTGCCTGCACATAGCAGTTTAGCCTTTTTTTTAAAGATGTTTATAGTTTTGTGCCTGTGCTTGCACATGAACCTTTGCATAAATCTGATGAGGGTGTGTGTGTGTGTGTGTGTGTGTGTGTGTGTTTAGGGGATATAGAGTACAAGAGCTGGAGCATCATATTGATAAGTTGCATGAATACAACGACATCAAAGACATTGGACAATCACTCCTGGGTCGTATTGGTAAGAGAGAAACAAACATTTCAATTCAAGTTTTTAGTAGTATTCAAAGGCTTGCTAAAATGAAAAAGCCCAAATTTAGTATTAGTTTTTTTTTTTTTTTAAATTTAATTCTGCTGGGCCTAATACTTCCTTCAAGTGGACTAAAGTGTGGAAGATACACTAGGTCTCTAACTGTCTGCAAACTCCTCCTACACAATCAGGAATTCAGCAACCAAACTTGCCACACAGGTATATCTTAGGCCCATGAATGTTTTTATCTATATCAGATACTGATGTTACCTAACATCCACCTTCCAGCAGGCAAAGTGACCCTTTTTAAAACATTTATGTACCTAGAACACCTTAAATCGATTTAATTTCTTGACAGTAACATATAATTTATGTTCATTCAGCTTTAATATTGTGATACATATGATAGAATAGAATAGCTTTATTGTCATTATACATCTCACATAATGAAATTACAAGTGCTTCTCCCATTCTGCAGCAATATAAATATAAAAGTATATAGAGATGAAATAAGATATTTAAGTTATATTTACACAGCTAAGGAATTATATTTAAACAGCTATGGGTAAATATTACTATAAATAAATATAATTATCAAGAATATGAGTATGGATGTATATGAGTGATATTGTTATAGATGCGTGCTCCTGAGGTCCCTCTGGAAATGTAATCTCTGCTGGGCCTTTACCATCACTGCATTGGTGTTGACGGACCAGGTCAGCACCTCTGATATATCGAAGGAGGTCACTGTCTCCACCATGTCCCCGTTGATGTAGAGAGGGGTGTGGTCTGCTCTGGTCCTTCAGAAGTCTACAACGATCTCCTTGTTTTTTGAGGTGTTCAGCAGGTTGTTGGCTCAACGCCACATGGACAGATGTTTCACCTCATCTCTTTATGCATCCTCGTCCCCTCCTGTAATGAGCCCAACCAAGGTGGTATCATCTGCAAACTTAAGGATGGAATTTGACAGATGAGATGGTGTACAGTCGTGTATGTAAAGGGTGGGTTTCAGCACGCAGCCTTGTGAAGAGCTGGTGCTCAGAGTGAGGGTGGATGACAGGTGGGATCCCAGCCTCACTCACTGTAGTCTGTGTGAAGCCCTCTTCAGGCCACCCTACAGACTTTCAGTCACATTCAGGTCTGTGATGTGACTGGGTCTTTCCAAAACTTTAATCTTCTTCTATTGAAGCCATTCTTTTGTTGATTTGGATGCATGTTTTGGGTCATTGTTGTGATTGATTAACTTTCAACACACCATATCCTCAGTTGTAAGAAGGTGTGTTCACTTAAGGAGCCACATTATTTTATTTTTTCCCTTGAAAGATTCAGTTTGTCCTTAAATGATTTACCTTAAACGTCACAAAAACCAGGCATTTTAGCAGGAATGTGTCAATTTCTATATCCACTGTACCTTCTTACCTTCTTAAGTCATGACGTGAAATCTGCTTGAATGAAGTTACTTTTAACTATGAGTGTTGCTTGATTTGCCACATACTGATAAACAAAGATTGTGGTGACCGGTATGTGGGTATTAAGAAATGTCAACTAATAATAATGATGCAGAGCCAGCTTTCTCAGCCAACCATTGGAGAGCAGCAAAGCGGTGTTTCCTCTTTTTTTAAATTTTAGTCAACGGTGTGCAGTACTTAATCCTATGACACGCATTATGTTTTATTTATTTTTTAAATGAATAGATTAGCCCATTATAAAAAATTTAAGCTGACTTCTTAAATAAAACAGCCACTGTATTTTTTGTGTTTGATGATTATTGGCTAATCTTGGCAGGGTTTGAAATTTGGTACTAGTTTAGTAATAAAATGGCTTAAGCTATAGATAAAATAGTACTTGTGCGTCACTGATAGGTGACCCATAACATTCCTTCCTTTCTTGTAGAGTTGAGGAATCTCACCTTTCCTCTACAATGGTTATCATAATGTGTCATAAAGTTTGTCTGAGTGGATGTTCTGCAGCTGGTCAAGGTTAAGTAAGTAGGGTGAAGTTCACACTTGTCATACTGTAAGGACAATGTGGGTGAATCACAACCAAGTCGCAGGTTGTGAATGAAATCTTTACATTCCCTCACCACTTTAGTCCCTTGATTTTTAAATGTGCAGTACATAGATACACTTCTGAAGCAGTTTGTGCTGGAAAGCTGGGTAATCTCTCCTAGTAAAACTGTGCTCAGTTAAATGTTGGCTATCTCTTTAAGTTGTCTCTCAGTACAGTGAAGAGTCAAGATGATAATGACTTCTTAGTGAACGGAGGTGGCATTTCCCCTTTGACACAATAGCTGTCTTTCACATCACTCACAGGCTGACACACAATTACAGTCTCTGTTCATAGATGCATGCGCTAACACGTGCATATATATATATTCGAATACAAACACATGCAATCATTCTCTCTTCTCCCTTTCTTTCTCAAGCACACTTTCACAAAGAGTCTACACTTAACATGCTGAGTTGCTGTCATACTGTTGTGCAGTACTGTTGTATTGTATGCTTTTATTCTGAGAGGGAGGAGGTGGGTGTGCAGGCTGTGGAGTGAGGACACATGAGGAGATGCCCTGCATTACCCTCTAAAGACAAATGTCCTTTGTCTCAGATCTTGTCCATCTGTCTGTATAAATTTCCTATATATATCTGACTGGAGTTTTCGGTTTTGTCTAGCCAGCTAACGCAAAGAAAGCTTGGCTATGTTGAACTTGCTTCGTAGTACAACATCACCAGCCAGTCTATAGATTATATAAAGCGGCAGAAACAACTGAGACTGGAGGAATGGGAAAGTTCTTTAAGATGATTAGAGTAACCTAAATGTCAGGTGCATTGAAAATATTTGTTTACCTGTAAGAATTGATTCTGCTTCAAAGACAGAATAGTGAGACCAAATGGAGAAAAAAAAAATTTCCCCCTTCACATAGAGTTAATTTATCTGTCTGAAAGCATCCTCATTTCATCCTTATTAACAAAAAAAAATTGAAACATTATTAAAAAAGGAGAGGTAACTGCAAGGATTTTTTTTGGGGGGGGGGTCATTCTTTGACACTTTTGGTGTGTCCTTCTGTAGCAAAGCAGTCCTCTATCAGACTGAACCCAGCACAGTTCAGCATAGTTTGGTTCTCTGAAATACTAATGAGCCCAAGATCCAGCTAGTGGGGCTAATTTAACTGGACTTAAACAGTGTGTGAGAGAAACTGAAAAATGTTGGAAATAAAACACTGTGGAGATGATCAGTGTGTTTTATTCAGTATCCTGTTAATGCTTCTGTTCAAACCCCCGTTTACCAAGTACAAGCCTCGTCTTTATTGTGATTACTTTTTTGGTCCTGCACTCTTGGTCTGTTCAGTGTTTTGTGGTTTGTTTGAAATGTAGAAGAGAGGGAGTTGACCCTATAATCTGTCTTGCAGCTGCTCTGAGGGGGACTACCACACGAGATCTCTACACACACTTTGGTCTGGAACTGGATGACTGAAGAAAAGAAAAGAATGAAAATAAAGGAGTGAGGACGCGCCATCTGACAAAGGGAACTGGGGAAAAATGTTTAAGACCACAAACTTTTGGACTGATTTGATTTCCCCATATTCCTAATTAGCACCATTGATAATGAAAGGGCACTGGGGTTTAAAATAGACTGGTTATTCAAGCCTTTTAGTGGGCTTTTTTGCAGTCTTTCAAGCCTACCTGCTTAACTTGAGGGGTAATGCAAATGTTTGATTTTAACCTAAATACAATTAATATAAAGGACTGTCTGTGTCTATTCAAACTCCAGTCATTTCTCTAACGTTGGTTGTTTGGTTTGTTATTTGCAAAAAAAAAAAAGGAAAATATTGGAGGGTCAAAATGTACTAGCAGTAACTGACATTAACATAATAAATGAGGTGCTTAAATAACATAAGTTACCAAGATACACTGTCCTTTTATTTCGTCTCACATCCTCTGTTATACTCGCCTACTTTAATAAAAGATATTCTGCAACTTTCATGATCATTTACAGTTTTCTGTCAACACTGGAAGATTTGTAAAAGAAATGGTTTTGCACATATACTCATTATACTTGTAGTACTGGGTGGAAAAAAGCACAGCTGGCATAATGTAATCTAAGAATCAGTGATGAGTGTCTTATGTTATCAAGAGAGGGTTTCACAACCTTGGTGATACTCTGATTAACCGTGTTGAATGGCATCTATTTGCTTGTAAAATTGAATGCACAATGAAAATTAATCTTTTATCTCTCATTTGCAGGTCAAAGCTAATCTTATTTTCTTGGGCTGATTATTGCATCTCCTATCATTCATTTACTATTCTATATACTAGTGTGATTACCGTCTAGATTGTTCCTGTTATAGGATGAAAGTGTGACACATGCTGATCAAGCTTCCTGCTTGTATGCAGTCTTGATCTTTTTGCAATTTAAAAAAAAAATTGTGTGTGTGTTACTACGGATTCAGTCCACTATTTGAAATTGGGTTACATGTAACATGTTTTGCAAGCATTTCCTAACAATTCAGTCCTTGTCGGATCTGTCTGGGACTCTTGAGTTGACCTGTACCAGTGACTCAAGGGCTTGCTGTTGGAGACCTTTTGCAATCCACCTTGGTTATGTAATGCATTTCAAGAGACATCACATTACTCATAAGCACTGTGTAAAATGTCAGCATCCGTGTGTTCTGTTAATGCAGATGTCAAAACACTAGGCTTAAAGTTGCAGCAGTCGGTAAAGCAATACAGATAACCATTCATTCATGTGGCATCCAACAATTTTATTGCCACACTTAGAGCAGTCTTTCAGGTCTGTCTGTCTTAGCAGTCGTACATTTCTGTACATAAGTGACATCTACAAGGAGTTCAAAGGCATAATCAGCTGCCTAGCCTTTGTTTGCACTGAAAACTTGCACGTTCCAGTTGTCATGGCAGATCTGGGTCCTCTCTGGTACACGGGACAAGCTAATCCTTGCTATTGTTTAACAACTTGCCCTTCCTCATTCCCGGGGCCTCCTGTGTTGACATGCACGAACTAAAAGAGTATTCGTAGCTGGTCGCAGCAGGGTAATGAATGGGCATGAAGAGGCGGACTCGTTTTACGCCATGGCGCTGCGTATCAGGGCCTTGTCACAACCATGCGCAAACCACTGCGCGTGCCGGCCTCGTTGACTGTCTCAAAGCTTGCAGCGAGGCCACACCGCATTTCCTGTAACGCAAACCCCGCTCCTGCCGGATGGGACGTATAAAAACATTCCCACTTTTGATTGGCTATGGCACCCGTTCGTCAACGCTTATTCCTGATTCACTGATTTGACGCTGACGGCAGTGGGCGGGCGCAAGTAAGAAAATTATAAGGTCATTTGAATTACGCCTGCTAGTGTGCTTATCGGCTACAATGGAGACTGGGATGATGTAGATAATTGTGACAATGAACGGATGATGATCGCGGGGTCAAAGTCGACGTACACTGCCAGGCGTTTTCGGAGAAGCAGCAGCGGGTCGCTGCGCTATTAACAGGAGGGGATCCCAGTGCGTGTATCAGCCCGTGTGCGTTTCTCTGTCAAGCCGAGCGAGCGGCAGCGAAGAGCGGAGGGGAGCGACCAGGCTAGCCTATAAGCCGATCAAGGTGGAATTGCACACATCGACTTTCACGTTTGGGATTTGTGCGCACCTGCATGCTGTGAACGAGGTGCAAGGTACGTAAACGTAAACAGCTCTCTGCCTCAGCCCAGTTCGATTCCCGTGATGTACAACTTGGCGGACTGGCCCGTTTATTATTTGCTAGAAGAAAGGAGAGAGCGCCCGGCAGTGATTCTCTTATATCGCTTCACAACCTTGTCAGCGATTAACCTACCGACAGGACTCCAGATGTCCGATGCTTACATTTCGGACAGCTATTTGTCAGTGAAAAGCAAATTATGTGAATACACCATATGCCTCATCTTCATCCTGAAAGAAGCTGCTTCTGGTGTCACGCTGTCCATCCGCTTCCTTTAAGCCGATGCGCGCAATAAGCTGCGCATCCAGCGCGCTTGTTACCATGATAACCTACACCAGGTTGTCGCTATAGATTTTGTCCGACGTTGCTGCAATAAAAGGCCTTGTCTGAAATGCACATGGCATGGTTATTGAGGTGTAACCTTGCCAACAGTGGGTTGCGCCTTCCCGTATCGATGCCACAGTCTCTACCGCAATGCTACGCGCCTTGTAAATTTCCGGGTTCGGCAGCAGCGAATGATGAAGCTCTTTTCTTCCCGTAAAGTGGCCACTGCTCCCCTTAATGCATGTATTTCCCTGGATCCCATCACGTCGGTCTGGCTGAGGTTCAGAGTAATGTAATCGTCCACACAGAGCGCTCCTCTATTCTTGTTTATATTTTAGCAGTAGAGTTATTGAATTTGCATGATGGAGCCAACATCATCACCGCTTCAGCCACATGCAGGGAGGCAGAGGAACAAACATCTACTTAGCATCCTGAAAAAAAACAATCATCTTTCTTAAAGGCTATTTAAAAGATAATAAGCAGGCATGTCAAGATATCGTTTACTGCTTGGGCTCATCTTCCTGACTGTATCAGGTGGCAGCTGGGAAAGGGTGTCAGCATGTGTTGTCTGCTGTCACTTTAGCCTGTTTGCTGTGACGTCGGGTTCTCTGGAGTCTTGGGCATTTTTAATTGCAAGCAAAAAAGAGGATTCAAGGATTTTCCCCTTTTTTGACGCTTTTAACTGTACAAGACTCTCAGTTACGTGTTGTTTTACATAGTAACCCTTCACAGCAATTTCTGTCAACCAGAGCTGAGTCAGTGGATTGAAATGGGCAGCAGATGTGTAAACAAAAGCATAGAAGATAACATTCATAAGGCGTAGATTTGTGTATGTCAGGAAGTAGATTCAAAAACGATGTTTGCTCATGTAAACCTTTCTCCCCCTGAACTGATGTTTGGGCTTAAATGTTTGCGATTAGTGGGCGTGGCTTGCAGCCCACCGGGCCTTCTGTATATATTTAAATGTGTGTGCATTCTTTCAGGATGATGCGTCTAGCATGCTGCACTGCCCTGCTTTTTGTGTTGAAGCTGCTGGCGGGCTTGCCCTGGTACCAGGTTCTTCCGGCAGTCCTGATCTTCTACCTGGGAAGCGGAGGATGGAACTCCCTGGATATTTTTGTCAAAACGGTTGGCAGAGACTTACAGTAAGCATTGGGATGACGTTTGTTAGTAAAATGTAAAGACAGAATTTGTCTGCTTTTTATTTTCTAAGGACATGAAATATATGTTATGTCTTTAAATTCATTTGGCATTAGCTGTGTCACTTCTTAACTGTGGCAAATCTTCAGTAGTTTTGGCTCTGGTCTTCAGACATTAGGTTAAACAGTGACTGTAAGAATAAAGTGTTGTGTCTCAATATTCATGCAGTCCTAAATCTGCTTAAATATATAAATTTTTGATTTTTGTTACGCTCCAAAAGGACATCATTGCAAAATCGGTCCGCTGGTGGAATGAATGCAAGTTGTTTCACAATAGGTAAATTGTCATCCTTGCCACACATCTTTTCATGAACTGGCATAGTTAACTCCTGACTGGATATTCCTGCTGTACGTGTTTCTAAACAGGTAGCCTTAAATGTTTGAGACAAAAGAAGCCAGGCAGTAGAAGGAAGGGTTTTATCTGTCAAGTGGAAACTGTCATTGTGGTTGGTTTGTGGTTAACTTCCGTTTTTCCTCAATGGCCTTAGTACTCTTAAAACAGGAAACGATCTCTTCAGGGGAACTATGCCACAGTGATCTACCCACTATGGATTACTACCCTTCAGTGACAAAAATAACACAATTTCCTTATGATTGGAGAAAAAACATTAGTTTTCCCCCCTTTATTGTTAAATTGGCATTGAAAATGTGTTAGCCACATCTAATGTTTAGTTCAGTTTACTGCCTAGCCACGCTACTTCAACTTGATAAGAATTATGATTTTTTTTTGCATTATTAATATCTAAAGAGTCAAGGTTAAAAATACACTGTACAGCATTAGATCCTAACAAGCACATGTTTTATACAGTGAGTCATGACCTGTTAATGTGTAATTTGGTATGACAAAACTTACGTATATACATTGTAAGAGTCATTAGTTTTATAATGGGTACTGATAGCAGTAGATCTGTATGAATGAAGTGGCATAACAAAATAAAGTAATTAGTCTCAACTACCTGTGTAATAATAAAGTCTACTTATCTGGACTATCATGTAATGATTCCTTTATTTAATAATAAGCATGTTGTCACTACATTGCTGTAGCCAGGGAGTTAACAGGATTATTGTTTCTGTAATTATCCTCAGGTGATTGCACAGTACCTTTTGTACCATAAAGGTAAAGTGCTGAGAATTGCAATTCATGCAGAATTTGCCCCTCTGGGTCTCAAAGCCATAAGTGGTGTGATGTTGTATATTTCGTAATCTGGTTTGGATACAGTAAGAAATACATTATCTTAGGTGATTGTCTAAAGATGAATGAGCTTCAAAATATTTTAGTTTGAATATTTAATTGTTCTGACTTTTTTTTTTTTTAATGTCAGACTATGGATGTTTTGTATTACTGCCGAGCTTTATTTACAGCTAAGACAATCATGTGTCTTCTGCAGCTGAAGCCGTCGGGTTTCATAGATTCAAGTACAGTTTCAAACAGTATTGATCAAAAACTTCTTTAAATGGGGGCTATAACTGTCATGCAGTCAAGTGGTATATATATATTTTTGCAAAAATGAATTTGTTGGATGGTTGGACAAATGTTTGTCGCCAAAGGACATTATACCGCAAGTGTTCTTCCTTCCTGTTTCTGATTTATTGATACATGATGTGGTTTTGAGCAGATGAACTGCAGATGTTAATACTAGTACCAAAAAAAAAAAAGATTTAATATTGAAATTCTATGTAATAATCACAGAACTGAATACATTAAGTACAGTGGAAGGGTTCATATTTTTTATAGGAAGCTTTTTTTTCCTTTTATAGTATTATTTTCTTTTGCTCCTTCAGTGCAGCCAGTGTCTTACTGCGAGTGAAGATGAATGTCAGACGCCACCTCAGAGAGAAGAACACGATTCCCAAGATCTTTGCGGAAACAGTTCATCGTTATGGGGACAAAACTGCGCTCATCTTCGAGGGAACTGGGGAGAGATGGACTTTCCGACAGCTGGATGAATACTCCAACAGAGTGGCTAACCTGCTACTGGAAAGGGGTTTCAAGGTAGGTGCACCACACAAAAAACATTCTTTAAAAAACACATTTTTCTAAAGTTATATTTCTGTCAAGAAGGAAGTGTAACATTTGTAGAGGATTACCCTAAATGTATACAAGTCAGTCATTTTAACAACACTTTTTTTTATTGTTTCTGTCATTAGGAAGGTGATGTGCTGGCCCTTTTCATGGAGAACAGGTCGCAGTATGTGGGCATCTGGTTGGGCATGGCTAAAATTGGAGTAGAAGCAGCTCTCATCAACTTCAATTTGAGACTAGACGCTCTGGTCCACTGTGTCACCATCTCCAATGCCAAGGCTGTGATTTTTGGTTCAGAGCTAACTGATGGTAAGGGCAAAGAGGGCAGATGAAAGTTGGGTAGATTTAAAAGTTGGACAAGAAAGCTGAGGTTTAACAGTCTGTACAGCATTGACTTATGCTGATGAATGTTGTTCTGGTTCCTCTGTAATAAGAGAGGTGAGTGGTGTGGGGAGACGGCCACAAAGGTCATAAAGACAAATGGGTTTTGGAGGAGTTGTTTTTTTCAGTATCAGCCAGTAAAGCTTTATATGGCTGATAAACACAAAGAAGGGATGGAGTAATGAAGAGGGAAATGGAGAAATGTGTCTGTCACTAGTCTGCAGTGTCCAAGGCCTGAGCTCTGCAGAGAAGTGCATTACGTGATAAGAGGTGCAGACACAGATGATAGTACAGTAATCAGGTCAAACTTACTGAGGACAGCCAGTTTGACTGATTTTTTTTATTATTATTTTTTTAACTAACCTGCAGTGTGTTGTCAAACATGCTTTATATTACCCTAACTTGACCTCTTAATTATCTAAAATTGCCACAGCTCGGTAGAATAGTCAAACATTATTTGGGGTATATTTTAATCTCCTCTTGATGCTTCCTTGGGTCTCTGCCCAATCTGGAAAGATCTGATCTCAACAGCTATAGAGTGAATCATTTTTGAGCTGCTCATTCTGAGATTGATCCATATTGGATCCGGACTCTTTAGGGTGTTTTATGCCTTTAAGTAACTGGAATCAAAGCCTCTTCACAGAATAGAATAGAATAGAATAGGCTTTTTTTTTTTCAGGTGAAATATGAGAGTAGTTTCAATTTGTTATTTCCCTTTTTTTCTGCCTGCTTCACTTCTGTTTACATCCTTTTTTTTCTCACACACTGCACCTCAGTTTCTCTCTCTCTGTTGTGTCTTATATTTTACCTCATCCTCTATACTCTGGTTATCATTGATTACATTTTGCAATTCATGCAAGCTTTGCTGTATTTGCACCACTTGCAGCTGTCTTGCAATAATGAACTGTGAAATAAATCCGATGTTTTTTAATGTTTTTCTCTCGCTCACAGCTGTGTCTGAGGTCCATAGTTCAATGGGGAAGGCAGTGCAGATGTTTTGCTCTGGAGACTGGGACCCCAAACGAGTCCCACAGGGAACCGAGTGCCTAGAGCCACTGGTGGCCGGTGCCTCTTCTCACCTACCCCGCCGACCAGATCGCAGCTTCATAGGTGAAAACGCCATCTCATAACTGCTCAGGATCTGAGTTTCCTAAAGGTGTTTGTAGTTCCAACAAGTTAATTTGGCAAATGTCATTTTACAGAGATTCTTAGGAGTAGTTTAAAGTTGTGGGTCTCTGAACAATGATGAATAATGACTCAGCAACCAAAAAATGATTTTCAGGTTATCAGTAATAAAACTGTCAAAACCCCAGCACCAACTCTAACCAAAGCAACAGACCAATTTCAGAAAGCAGTTTGTTTGCATTTTTGACAGTCTAGCTGCACGGACCACTTGGCAGGTGTTGAGTGATATTTTTGGGGCCAAGCAATGACTCACAGTCAGTGAAATCAAATTTCTAACTTTTACTGACAACTAAAAAAACTTGCACTGAACTGAATTGTCAAGAATTTTTTTTTTCTGTTCGATATATTTCTTACTACAAAAAGAGACCCTTTCATTATTTATTCATATAATGCACTATATTTTCATGATTTACTGATGACTCCTCACCAGCCAATTACATGAGTTGCCTTTCTCAGACAGTACTTGGCCAAAAGGGAAAACAAATTGAATCCACAATATTCATAATCAAGTCATTTGCTGTAACTTAAAAAAATGACTTAATGCAATTAAAACTGTGACTAATCCTGTAAATAAAGATGAAAGTCAAGTATTTACGCTCTTGCAAAACTCATAAGAAGTGACGATTCAGCAGTAAATTGAAGGAAACATTTAAACTAAGCATGAATTTTATAAATGTAAGCATTCAAGCACGTGCTAAACGAACTCACACTACTCTCTCATATTGTCTTACTGTCATTGTGCTGTCGTTTTCAGATCGCTTGTTCTATATCTACACATCAGGAACCACTGGGATGCCTAAAGCAGCCATTGTTGTGCACAGCAGGTAGGAAGGAGACAAGCGGCTAACAAACAGACACACAAGAATGCAGCTATTCTTTTTGTTGATACGAGTAGCTCTTACATGTAGAACAAGCAGTTTTAGTTAAAAAAAAATATTTTAAAAAATCAAAGCAATAAATAAAAGTAAATGCTTTTGTATTTGCTCATTGTACTTTTTGGTCTTTTCAATCCTCACCCTACCCTGGTGTTCAGGTACTATCGCATGGCAGCTTTGGTGTATTATGGCTTTAGGATGTCGCCAGATGATGTGTTGTATGATTGCCTGCCGCTCTACCACTCTGCAGGTAAGTCTGTTTAAGGGACAAGGGGTGGGGGTTAATCTACAAATGACTTTGTAAACTTGTAGTGTTTCCTGCTTGGTTTGATTGATTCGTTATGCAGCAAATTAGAGCAAAGAAAAATGCATCAGTAAAGGTTATCAAGCAAGAGAAATACTAAAGGCAGCTACCTGTAAGTACTGTAGCACAAATGTAACCAAAACAAACAGCATGCCATTATTATTAGTACCAATTTGAGTATTGAGGTGTTCTTCATTTATGCTGGAATTTTGTCCAGAATAGTTTTGCTGTATTCCAGCAGAAGATGTTGCACGAATGCAGTGAGAGGATTCAGTGGAAACATTGTACTGCGTCTCTGTTCAGTACCTTTCAAATGCATTAAAAGTGGAAAACTAGAATAGAAGGATAATTTCACAAAGTTACGATCCATTAATGTTTACAGCTGTTGTTAATGGGACACTTATTATTCTAACTAGTACGTGCCCTTGCTATAGTATCATTTGACCATGAAATTAAAGTGATACAATGCTATTATAAGGAGTTAAATGCAAGGGATTCTGCATTTTAGCCAGTTGCTAGGTGGTTGCTAGCCAACATGATGACATTATAATATATCATGTATAATTCAGCGCTTTTAAAAATTTTAATCAGAGTTTACTGTCATGAAATTACATTGACGGGATCCATTCATGAGGTGCTGCTGGTGCATAAATGCTAAAAACGGGTCATTTTAGTCTCTCGCTATGTGATTGCTAGGCAACATGATGACACTGTAATAAAATAGAATATGATGTAGATAAGAACCTTCAGGGGCCTGAGATATACTTGTCTGCCAGGCCAATTTTCAAATGCTAACATATCAGTAATTGCTGTTAGCTATCATAGTTCAGTTTTCTGGGAAGTTGATACGGATATCTGCTATTTGTTAGGTATCATTGTGTGGCTCTTCGTTGTTTTTATTTCGGGTTCTTCTTTTTCCACAGGAAACATTGTGGGAGTTGGCCAGTGCCTAATACACGGCATGACTGTAGTCATCAGAAAGAAGTTCTCCGCCTCACGTTTCTGGGATGACTGTGTCAAATATAACTGCACGGTAAGTATGCTGGACAGTTATGTGTAAAAGAAACTACACCCTCTTTCAGTTCTAGTCATCTAGTCTTTGGCAGGTCTTAATATTAGTTAAATGTAACCTGAGATGAAGAACAGCACATGACATATTACACCATGCCATTATTTATTTAACAGAACCTGAGCCAAAATGAAGAAACAGTGTGTGAACAAAAAAGTACATCCAATTATTCAGTAGTTTGCAGAACCACATTAGGCAGCAATAGCTTAATTTCTGTTTCTGTATCAGTTTCTCGCATCACTGTGGAAGAATTTTAGCCAACTCCTCTTTAAAACATTACTTCAGTTCATTGATCATTGCTGATGTCTTTCCTCTTTGGCGTTGTGTTAACACACACTTGAATACTCCAGACCTGCACACTGCCAGAACTTGTAGTTATCTAGAGGTGCTCGTGCTTGCTGATCATCAATTAATCAAGTGCATTTGATTGGCAGTGCCTGGCTGCTTCTTACCCTCTTAATATGATGTAAGGGTGTACTTAGTTTTTCACACTCTGCTTCTGCGTTTGGTCTTGGTTTTTGTTAAATAGTTGTATGGTAATATGTAATGTGTTGTTGTATTTACTCAATTTTAAGGCCTGTTAAAGACAAAATGACTTTCTTTTACTGTCCTAAATCCTTAGAATTGAAAGAGGGTTTGGTTTATTAGGCAGCACATAGTAATACACTAAATTCTTATTTTTGAGAATACCTCCTTGTGTTGTGTCATTTTCAGTAAAAAAAAAAATCATTTTTAAAAGTAATGTTATCCCCACAGCTAAGCTCTTTGAATCCTTTGTTTTACCATTGTAAGCGTGGTATAACTCCAGTAAACAGTCTTTTCTTACTTTTCGTCTCGTCGCTGAACTTTTTTTTTTTGTTTCCAACCGTCCACCAGATTGTGCAGTACATTGGTGAAATCTGTCGGTATCTACTGAACCAGCCAATTCGTGACACAGAGCGACAGCACCAAGTGCGCATGGCACTGGGCAACGGCCTGCGTCAGTCCATATGGGAGGAGTTCATGAAGCGCTTCAATATCCCACAGATTGCAGAGTTTTATGGAGCCACAGAGTGCAACTGCAGCCTGGGCAACTTTGATAACAAGGTGGGAACATGTCTTTCAAAGAACTGGTGATGATAAAATTTCATTGTGTCTTTGTAGTATCATCTTTTGAAATCCCTAAGACTACTTAAAGAAGATTTCAGAGGATTTTGTTTTCATTGTTGCTCTAAAAGCATAATTTTAAGCACTCGTATTATTATCATGTGGGGGGTTTTTTCCCTCTCAGTTTTAATAACTTCTAAATAATTAAACACAACACACATAACCACAACTTGTCAGCTACTGTAATATGTCTGCGCTTCATTTTCCTCATCATCCTGGTAGTTTTGTGGTTGATGCTTTTTGTCTGTGTGCCAGATTGGAGCGTGCGGCTTCAACAGTCAGATTCTACCCTTCATCTACCCCATCAGACTGGTGAGGGTTGATGAAGAGACCATGGAGCTTATTAGGGGACCCGATGGCGTCTGCATTCCTTGTAAACCTGGTGGGTTTACTGTCTGCACATATAAAACATTCATTTTAACTGCGATAAGTTTCAATAAGTTTACAGTGTTGGTGTTAAGCATTAATAAACATCTCACGGTGATAGCCAGCTCATATGTTCCCTTTTTTAAAAAAAACAAACAAACAAAAACAATGCATATTTATTTGTGAACTAAAGATGAACAAGTAGTCTGTACTTTTAAGAGCGATACTTTGTAAGTTTTTAAAAATCAATGGGTCAGCTGATGGGTTAATATTTCCATAACAAAGCTATTGTATAACTGATCAGAAAGGCTGCAGCTGCTCAGAATTATAGCGAAGCATTGTGCTCGTAATCTGCATTATATTAGACTTCACAGAAATACATAAGCATATGCACTCTTTATTTAAGTTCCTTGGAGAACATGAATGACTAATGCTCCTTATCTCTTTCTCATTCCAGGTGAGCCTGGCCAGCTTGTTGGCAGGATCATTCAGAATGACCCTCTACGTAGGTTTGATGGCTACGTCAGCCAAACAGCAACCAGCAAGAAGATTGCTCATAGTGTATTTAAGAAAGGAGATAGTGCCTATCTTTCAGGTTAGAGCACTTACACACGCATACTGAGTAGTGCACCATATGTCGTTGTGACTGATGAGCTGAATGTTGAATCGATTCCTTCTCACCAGGTGATGTGTTGATCATGGATAAGTACGGCCACATGTACTTTAAGGACCGAACAGGAGACACTTTCCGCTGGAAAGGAGAGAATGTCTCAACAACCGAGGTGGAAGGAACTCTAAGCAGACTCTTAGACATGAAGGATGTAGTTGTTTATGGAGTGGAAGTACCAGGTAACATTTCAGCCTGACCAACATATAAATATTGGTCAATTACAGCTACATTGGCTGTTATATGAAACTTTTTTTTTATTGTAAGGGATGCTTAGAGTAGGTTAGCAGTGGTGTCATTACTTAGTTTATCCAGAAACCATGGTTCTGACTACACTGTTTGCAGAACTCTCAGCACTGTCTGGGGAACATGTAGTAGATGAACTACAGTGGAGGAGATGGTTTTGTGGAGTTGAGTGATGTCTTCACATTAAGTTGCAAAGTAGTTTGCTGAGAAGTAATAAACAATGGATGCAGTATATTTCCTTTCCACTATAACATAAGATATAATTCAGTCAAGCTCTAATTTGCCTTTGATATTCAGGGATGACTTCGGAAATTCTGTCGTCAAAATCCTAATTTTGATTAGGTGATGTTGCCAATTCGTCTGTTGTATCCTCACACCTTTGTGACAAATCCCCCCAAAAAAACATTTGAAAATCAACTTTTAGAAAAAGTTAGAGAAAATTCAGCCCATTTGTGTTTTGAAATGTATGCCCAGGATATTAATAATTAGAGGTTTATTTCTAAGAATAAAACATATTTATTTAAATGTATAAATGTTTATTTTTAAGTATTGTCTCACTTTTTAAATTAAGTCTCCCATTAAAATCAAGGCTAACTCACAGATTCATTAGAGCATATGTGTGCAGTCACTCTAATAAGGTTATGTTCCCCAAAGGCAAAACAGTGCACCAGTCTAATGCAATTGATGAGATTTGAAGGACGTGCTGACACCACAGCAAAAACACAAACGTGTAAACTTGCTAATGTTCAAAGAGCACATTAATTTTGTCTAGGGAGACGGTGTTTATGACTGCCTCATCTATTATATGAAACTGAAGCTTGTCTGGTGCTATATGAAGGGGAGAAATACAAGTGGGATACTGTGTAAAGACAAACAGAGGTTCCACACTAAGACTCTTGGCCTCGTTGCACAAACATGACCTGACCATAAACCTCAGCAGGCACCATAATTCCTTCTCTGACCTGCCTGCTTCTGTGTGCACAGGAGCAGAAGGAAAGGCTGGAATGGCAGCCATCGCCGATCCGTCTCACTCCACTGACCTGGAGAAGTTTGTGAAAGACATGGAGAAGGCTCTCCCTCCATATGCTAGACCCGTCTTCCTCCGCTTCCTCCCAGAGGTCAACAAGACGGGTAAAATGCTCTTTTCATTTGTCTTGCCGTTTAATCTTTAACCAGATGCTGATATTTTGCAAACGCAAGGACACACATTTCTTTGTTTGCCCTGCAGAATATTCCAGTTGCTTTTGAAGTACCACTGAGCCTTGAACCTTCTTAGCTACTCTCAAAGTATTCTGAGTTACTGCAGTTTTTCTTTTTACCTACTTTTGTTCTTCAACACGGGAATCAGATTAGTATTAAAATGCATGGTGTTGTTTATAATCTAATCTCTTCCTTCCAGCAGATTTTCGATCGCTTTCAGTTCAAGGAACACAATTACTGAGGAATTTGAATATTTCTCACCAAATAACTCCATTTGTTTTTCAATACTTTTAATTTCTGTAGTTTCGATGGTATTTTAGCTTCATAAAAAGTAAATGCATGCTTTTTTTTTATTATTATTATTACAAATTCAGTGCAGCAGATTCCAGAAGACAAGAACTTACTCATGGCAGCACTTTGGAAAAAAAAATTGTTGCGTTGTTTGGCAAATTAATATGTCTGTGCATTCTCTTTGTGTGTCCCAGGAACATTTAAGTTTCAGAAGACGGAGTTGCGTCGGGATGGCTTTGATCCCAGTGCGGTGTCAGACAGACTGTACTTCCTGGATTCCAGCAAAGGGCGCTACATGCAGCTGGATGAGGAGCTGTACCGCTCCATACTGTCAGGGAAAAACAAATTGTGATGACCAGGCTGACCACTACAGCAACCCACACATACATACATACATACATACATACATACATACACACGCACACATACACGCACACATGCCAACCCACACGCACAAATACAGAAGACAGTATGTGAGACCAGGATAGAAGATTTTGTCCCCATATTCACAAATACACAAAGAAGTAATAGCCATACACAGGCCTGCACACACATAAATGTATTCCCAGAACCACTTGGCTCTTTAGCATCCCTAATAGACCGATGCATGTCACGCTCAAAACACACACACTCTACTCTGCCCATCCCTCTGGAATTCTCCTCTGCAACTTCTCTCGCTACCTCAGCAAACAAAGAGAGAGGCACAAACCCAGAAACCAGGTCTATTTGGTAACTTGAAGCCACCCTTCATGACCACACACTCCCTGCCCCATCAACAGTTCTCACACACTCCCACCTGTCAACGCTGGTCCATTAAAACACGTGTTATTGCTGGCGAGGATGAGGAGGAGTAGAACAGACTGCCTAGCATCCAGGATGCAAAAACTTGACACTCCAGATAAACCCAGACTTTAAAGGATGTTGTTGAAGAACCTGGATTCAGTACATTAAATATGTGGGATAAACAGAGGGACCTACATGGACCTAAACTATCTCACTGTTCATTGTTCTGTCAGTGAGATTGTGACAGACTGAAGCCACTGCTGTCGACTTAACCTGCACAATTAAGCCAGTAGTGACAAACCTGTGAGATGGTTACATCTGTCCTCTGTTTCAGGTCAAATTTATGTAGTGTTTCCTTTAACTTTCAGCTCCCATCTTTTGTTTTTCAGATCCAAAAGTATTCTTTTGTTCTTTCTTTTCTTTTCTTTTTTTTCTTTTTTTTTTTAAAGAGAACAACATATTTGACCTGTAACACACAGAAGTAAAAAAAAAAACAAGTCCAGTGGTTGAAGGTGTGAATTGGGCTCGAGTATTTGCAGTGCAATAATTAACCACATGAGAGATGAAGAAAAAAAAAATAAAGCTTTGCATTTAAATGTCTGAAATACACCAAATATATTTAAGTTGTAGTTTCTACATATTTAAGAAAAGACAGACATTTCAGTAATTTATATTGTAAAAGTGTTTTTGTTGTCTTTTTTTTCTGCTTTATGTGTATCCAAATCTGTGCTGCAAAGGCTGGTGGAGTCCTCCTTATATCAGCTGCTAAAACACAAAGTCATGTGATCAGACTGATTCAACCCTGGGCTAAATACATAAACAGGACTTGTTCACATGCTGAGCTTGAGTGCAGTATTGCTGTGTGGCTGCATTGTGCAGGTTTTGTCCTGAAAGGGAGACATTGCCTATCTTAGGGTGTGCGTATGTTCTTTTAAATTATTTGAATTCAACTTAGGTGGCAAAAGCACCCGATCGGCAAGGAGTTCATCTGGTGCTAAAAGGGATGTTCTGCGCCAGTTTCGGGAACTCTGAATGATCCAAAGATTCAAAGGCAGGAGCAGCAATTTGAACTGGAAGGAATGCATCAAAATAGAGCAGTAGAAGAAGAGACAATATGCTTTGTCATTAATGTTATTGTCTGTTGTTTGCAGTAGATGTTCTCAGAGGTTGTAGCAGCATGAATGAGCATCATCAACCACAAGCAGAGCACTGTGCCTTACTGTGAGTTCACCTCCCAGATTCACAGGCCCTGGCCCACACACCTCCTTTTGTTGGACTTCATTTGTCACTCTCTGTGAGCGTCCAGCTTCCATGATCTCATTTTGTCTGTCTCCAAATTCCCTAACGTACTATCCATGCAAATCTGGCCCAAATCACAGGAGCTCTGAATATTATACTGAAAGTCACCTGATGACTATCCGTGGCAGCCAGTGGATCGGCATCTTTATCCTGCCAGGTGCAGGAAGTGTTCATGTTTGTCTCACTGGTCGGGGGTCCAACTTTCCAGTGAAACATTTTTAACTACCAAATCATACTTTTTTTTTTCTTTTGAAACTCTTCCTAACGGGAACTTTAACTTGACTTCTAGCAGTTTTATTTGCTTTGTATTTGTTTCTTGGGCTGTCATGAAGAGATGTGTGTTTCCCTTTTTACTCAGCATCTTTACTTTAAGCCTTTATTTTATTTCTGCCAGCTGCCCCATTCCTTTTCCTTCATTCCTTCTGTCTTGCGGTCATCCTTCATCCCATCCATTTCTGTCAGGTACTGAGGCTCATTTCCTGAAATGTCTGCTTCATCTCATGATTGATTCAGATAATGGTTAAAGTAATTGAATACATATATTTCCTAATTTGAATTTATTAATTGTTTAATTTAGTTGACGTTTGAGATGGTTCAGGAGGTCTGATAACATGGCGTTCCAAGCACACACACAAAACCATTTTCATGGCTCTTTTACTGATGTTTGTAGTCTGGCATTACCCTGTGTGTGTGTGTGTGTGTCTTTGTTTTGTTTTGTTTTTTCTTACATTGCAACTGACCACTTCCTAAGTTGCCTATAATATTATTTTATTGTAGCAACATTTAGGCTACATTTTCTTTTTTGTGTGTGTTTTGTGTTTTGTCGACAGACTATGTTTAAACATCTTTTCTTGGTTTATACATTGCACTGACTGACGCCGTTGACTTTGATGGTTGCAGTCTGCTGACAGTGACTGTCAACACTGCTCTCTTGTATGATTTCCCTGTTTTGGGGGAACAAAACAACAAAAACAAAGCCGTTCGACAGATTTGTTGCTGCTTCCTTTGTCTCTCTCTTTAACTTGTATTTATTCTTTAATGATGAGTGTGAAATGTTCTCATGAATGTCTAAACAAAGAAAATGGGTTAGTGGTGATGATGAAAATAAGTAAAGTGTGATTTGTGTATCCAAAGGGAACTCGGCTCAGCTGTTATGATGCTTCTAACTAAGGGTTGCGTTTGTCGACCCTGACCACCAGGGGGCGTGTGATTAAACAGCCCCGCAAAGAACACTCTGAAGAGGATGTTTCCATTATTTTTAATGAGTTAAAAAATATATATATATTTTTTGTTTTATGAAGAACTGTTAATTGTACTTTGATTGTTTTACTGCTACACGTGTTTGCTTTTTTGTGTTTGTGTGAAATCATAGCTTTTTGTGGTTTTGGTATAAAAAGAGGATTCTTGCATTTTGAAAGACGAATGGCTGGGGGTTTTTTTGGGTTTTTTTGTTTTGTTTTTTTTGCTTTACTAGACAGGATGTGCTTTTTTGTTTTTCTTTCAGGGAAACACTGTTTTGTTTTTATGTTTACTCAGCTTTTTTGTGATGTCCAAATGATTAAATATTGGCAGTCAGAAGCTACACTATACAATAATGGCTATAAAAACTGTCGATTTGAAATCACACACGATACACGTTAAAGTTCATCTCAAATTTAAAACTGATTCACGTTTCATTCAGCCTGTCATTAAAATGACTAGACTGAATAACCAAGTTACATTTTCTCATACCACCTGAATACATTCATATTGTTATTGCACAGATCAGCTTTAACATGAGTCCCTAACACACTCAGACGTGGAGATTGCTGTAACTATTCAGCTTCTGTCATTACTGAGAAATTGACTGGAAACTTCTAAAGTGGCCAAATTTGGTGAGAGAGCCTCAAAGGCTTCAAACTGTCACCAGTCTTCCCATCTCATAATGAGATCAGTTGATGTAAATCACTCCACATACAAATGATGAGTCACCTCTTAAGGCACAGTGAAGTTTGACTGAGTGGTGATCGCACAGCCTGGCTGTTTTATGTATAACACATATGTGTTTGTTGCACCTTTTGTTTGTCCTTTCTCCCTGTTGCGATTCAAACACATCTGCCTACATGTGTGGAAAAAGTTTTTTCATTTTTTTTTTTTTAATATATAATTTTGTTGTCTCACTGCACAGCAGTTCTGAGCACGTGAAGTTTAAAGGAGGTCTGTGAGGTGTGCTGCGTGTGTGTGAGACACACTGATGTCCTCTTGTTCACTGAAGGCTCGTTGTATACATCATGCATTTCAAGAAAATTAGATAAAAGCAGAGCTGCGAATGGAAACTCATTATTAATAAAAACAATTTAAATTCTTCACTCGGACTGTAATTGCAATGCCAGTTGTTTTTTTGTTTTTTTCCTGACGATGCAGATTGAAGAGCTTAAACCTGAACTCTGAACACTAACAGTGAGGCTACGTTTTTATCACTACCAAATGTTGGGTTAAGCAGTTCACTTCAGGTCTACTGGCCTTCCTTTAAAATTAAATCAATGTCAAGGTGACTTTTTTTAAAAAGAAAAGAAAGAACAATATCCAACAACTTTACATTAGATCTGATGTAATTTTCACATGCATGTATTTATCAAAGCACTGACATTTTTCAGAGAGGAGCTCTGCTTACTAAAACTTTCCTGCACCGCGCTGGAATCTGACACATCTGCTGAATTGAATTGATGTCTTGGTCCCTGCAGGCTTTGCAGATCTTTTTTTTTTTTTAAACAATAATTTATGACAATTTGTCCAGGAATCGTGCATTAATTTAGACCCATGACTCCACTAAAAAGCTTTCAAATGACTGTGGGCTCCACAAACACACCAAATGTGCACTACATGGATGAGCGAGTTTGTGGTGGAAAACTTGACTGGCCTGCACAGAGTTCTGACCTCGACCTGACAGAACACCTTTGGGATGAATCAGAGTGGAGACTGCGTGCCAGGCCTTTTCATCCAACATCAGTGCCTGACCTCACAAATATGCTTCTGGGAGAATGGTCAAAAATTCCCATAAACACATTCGTAACCCCTGTGGAAAGCCTTCCCAGAAGAGTTGAAGCTGTTACATTAACAAAGGGTGGCATGACATCAAATTAAACCCTATGGATTAAGAATGGGATGTCACTGAAGTTTATATGTGTGTGAAGCCAGACGAGCAAATACTTTCTGCAATACAGTGTAAGTGTGTCCTATATTTAACACTTGCAAAGTGCACAATGCCCATTTCAGTTGAACAGTGAACATCTTTTAAATCTTTTGTTGTAGCTGTTGAAAACTTTTTGTAGACCTGTGATATTTTGAATAATAAATTACACCAATTAAGCTCATAAAAGGACAGGCGCTTTGGAAGAAATTGCTTTCTGTTGTTATTTCTTAAGAACGTATTGACACTGAAATAAGTACCACTAGGCTGGAAGAGGAGTTTCAAAATCTGTGACATTTCTTTTAGTGACACGAGTGATAATGATGACCAGCCCTGCTGTTGTGCAAACTTGTCCTTTGACATGCAAATATGAGTTCAACTGAAGCCAGCAGCGGCCACAGTGTTCTTCCATAACAAAATGATACTGGAAGCCGCTGCTTCGCCATCAGAGCTGAGAAACAGAAGTTACTGATCTTTCGTGGCTTGTTCCTCCTTATGTATCATCTGAAATCACCTCGTCTTTGCTTTTGTGGACAGCACATGAATCTCAGCTGATTCCAGTGAACCACAAGCACGATGGATACATTCCTGAACCTATAAAGCGTCTCTATCCGTGGCTGTTTTTCAAAGTTTTCACATTTTCAACACTTGGCTACTGTTCCCTGAACCTTCGCAGTGATTGGCTGACAACCAGGTGGGTGGATCAAAGTTGGGGGGGGAGCAAACATCGCCACAGGCTTTGCGACTCTGTACCTGCCTTTTGGATGCACAGTACACTCAAGGCTCAGGGCAGACACTCACCTCTCCGTTTCCCTTCTTCAGCCATGACGATGACTGTTGCCATGGTGATGCTGTGCACAATGATGGTACATGCAAATGTGAAGCCGCAGAAAGATTTTAACCTGCAGAAGGTAGGATGGAGGGTGATTTGTTTTTTTTGTAGTTTGTATTTTTGTAAGCAGTCTTTCTTTAAAAGATAAATAACTGCTCTTATTTGTTTGTTGCATAACACCATCGACTGTGCACTGACGAGTTTATCTGTGTGGATAGTTTGCAAACAGTTAATCAGTTGCTAACTTAAAAGAAGACAGCTGTCATCATTAATACATTTGTAACTAGGTTTTGCTCTTACCATGTCTGTCCTTCATGAAGAAAACCTAAAAAGTTTTATATAAAAATAAATAAAATATTTATTTGGTACAAAGTAAGCGCTGATCGTCTGATATTACCCACCTGGCATTTTTAAACGTAATAAAGGTATGTATGTATTGTTTTGTTTTTTAATATGTAGACTTTTGTCTGACCTATAAGAATGAAAGCTGACGCTTTTTCATCTTTGTCATGCAACATAATTATTTAAGTATAAATCAAGTAAACATCATTTTACACGAAAGTAGTAAAACACTTACTGCAGTATATCCGTCCACCTGGATTTTAAAGGAGCTGCAGATCGGTATGGATGCCATGTTTTACACAAGTGTTTGTTTTACTCAGGCTATGATGAAACTATGTAAGCTGCACCATTTCACTTGGACACATGTTCCTTCATTAGGATAAACACGAGCACTGTATTTTATTTTGAGCCAATCCCACACAGCCCACTTTGCTTCCTTAAATACTCAGTGCACCAATTACACAACTAAGAATAGTCCCAACACATGAAAATACAGAGCCTGATTGTTTCAGGAAAATTGTTATTTTTATTTAAATCATGAAACTGTGTACATAAAACCTTTAAAAAAAAAAAAGTTTACATCCCCCAGTGAGTTTGTGACCATGACAGACAGGTCACATGTACCCTGTGACTGCTCAGTCAGTAAATGTCCAATAAACTGTGTCCTGTTTTTGTTTGTTTTTGTGTGTGTGTGTGTTTAGTTTGCAGGGAAATGGTATCGCGTGGGGCTCGCCTATGACTCTCCGAGTTTTGTCCCCTACCGAAGCCAAGTTAAGGCCTCAGTGGGCATCGTCACACCACTGCCAAACGGCAATGTTAATCTCACAATGTGGGAAGCAACGTGAGTCTGTATGTGTGCGTGTGTAGTGATCACGGTTGCAATAAGTGACAATACACTCAGAGAAATCTGTGAGAATTCTGTGTAGCATAGATGGTGGTAGAACTTTAATTAAAACCTTATTTTGGGGCAAAGTCAGGTAACTTTTAAAGTTCCTTGAATCAGATTTGACTGATGAATCTGCACATGCAGTTTTTATGTCCCAGTGACCACTGAAGTTAAAGTTAATGTACATAATATGTCGAAATAGCAGCCCAAAATATAAGCAAAAAAGGTATTTCAGGAGGACTGTTGAGTGGTGAACTTCATCTAAAAGGATTTCATTGTTGTATTGGACATGTTTTATTGAATGATTGACAACAAAACTAGTACATATGTTCCAGTCAAGGAAAAGAGACAAACAGGCAGAGGAATAAACACTTTTTTTTCTGTGTTCTTCAGACCTTTTGGTTGTCAGAGTAAAAAGTACCAGTATGAGAGGACCAGTGTACCTGGACAGTTCACCTACTTCAGCACACGTGAGTCTTTTCTAGTTTAACTCTAAGAAAAAAAAATCAAATCCAAAGACAAATGACTTTTTTTCATGATAAAATAAAGACTTGACTGGTGCTCAGCAAACAACCACAGTGATCACAAGGATGAAACCATGCTGCTCAGGCACATGTGACAAAGTAATGACACAGAGTCAGAACAGGAAATGAAAGCAGAATAAACACAGAGATATATTGTCCTTTTATTCCCTGTCTTTTTAATGCGATAAAGGTGTGTTTTAAGGATTTTACAGTTTTTTGTACGATGCATTTTTTAATTATCGATGTAGCACATTGAGAATATTTTAATGAACATAATTGAATAAAAAGTATTTAATTAGTGGGTTTTACAGCTGAAACATTGAACTGATAGGAAAATTTTATATAATACAAATTCATTTTGATCTTTATTTATTTCAACACTGACTGTATTTATCCATGTGTTGCTCTTTTTTTTTTTTGTTTTATATAACTTTTGTCTGTGGAGCTTGAAAAAGACTGACTGGGTGTCCAGTAGAGATCCAGTGGATGACTGAGACCTACACAGACATACTTAACTTTTGGCATTTTCAGTAACATACACACATTATTTTAAGAAATCTAAATATCTTTTACATATTTTGGAAGTACCACACACAGCACATTTTGCATTAGTGCATCGTTCTTTCATCTAAATTGTATTTATTCCATCAGTCTATCAGAAGTGCTCACCCCTCGCTTCTGTGCTGTGTTTTCTTGCAGGCCATAACATGGTGAAGGACATCACAGTGGTGGAAACAAACTACACTGACTATGCCGTGGTCCTTAAGCACAAGGTTTTCAACAGAGAATACACACAGGTGGCACTTTATGGTGAGCCACACTCACAGATTCATCTGAACATGTGAGCCATAGCGGCTCTGTCTCCTGTACACTACATGTGTGTCTCTGCGTGTGTCTGCAGGTCGTGCTCTGAGCGTCAGGCCTGAGGTAATACAGAAGTTTAAAGCCTTTGCTTTGTCTCGTGGCTTACCCAGAGAGTCTGTGGTGATTCCACCTCCAGCAGGTGAAGCGGTGGGGGGGTCACCTCCACACGTACACTTACTATATATATAGTATATATACAGTGGCTTGCAAAAGTATTCACACCCCTTGAACTTTTCCATGTTCCAGTTTACAACCTTAAAACATTTTTTACAAATTTTTTACAAATAAAAAGCTGAAAAGTGGGGTGTGCAAAAGTATTGAGCCCCCTGAGTCAATACTTTGTGGAACCACCTTTTGCTGCAATTACAGCTGCAAGTCTTTTAGGGTATGTCTCCACCAGCTTTGCACATCTAGTCAGTGAAATTTTTGCCCATGCAAAACAGCTCAAGCTCAGTCAGATTAGATGGAGAGCGTTTGTGAACAGCTGTTTTCAGATCTTGCCACAAATTCTCGATTGGGTTTAGGTCTGGACTTTGACTGGGCCATTCTAACATGAATAGGTTTTGTTTTAAACCATTCTATTGTAGCCCTGGCTTTATGTTTAGGGTCGTTGTCCTGCTGGAAGGTGAACCTCCGCCCCAGTCTCAAGTCTCTTGCGGACTCCAACAGGTTTTCTTCCAAGATTGCCCTGTATTTGGCTCCATCCATCTTCCCATCAACTCTGACCAACTTCCCTGTCCCTGCTGAAGATAAGCAGCCCCAGAGCATGATGCTGCCACCACCATATTTGACAGTGGGGATGGTGTGTTCAGAGTGATGTGCAGTGTTAATTCTCCGCCACACATAGCGTTTTGCATTTTGGCTAAAAAGTTCAATTTTGGTCTAATCTGACCAAAGCACCTTGTTCCACATGTTTGCTGTGTCCCCAACATGGCCTCTGGCAAACTGCAAGCGGGTCTTTTTATGGTTTTCTTTTAACAATGGCTTTCTTCTTGCCACTCTTCCATAAAGACCACATTTGTGCAGTGCACGACTAATAGTTGTCCTGTGGACAGATTTTCCCACCTGAGCTGTGGATCTCTGCATTTCGTCCAGAGTCACCATGGGCCTCTTGGCTGCATCTCTGATCAGTGCTCTCCTTATTCAGCCTGCAAGTTTAGGTGGACGGCCTTGTCTTGGTAGGTTTACAGTTGTGCCGTACTCTTTCCATTTCCGGATAATGGATTGAACAGTGCTCCGTGAGATGTTCAAAGCTTGGGAAATGTTTTTATAGCCTAAGACTGCTTTAAACTTCTCCACAACCTTATACCTGACCTGTCTGGTATGTTCTTTGGACTTCATGATGCTTTTTACTCCCCAATATTCTCTTAACCAACCTCTGAGGCCGTCACGGAGCAGCTGTATTTGTACTGAGATTAGATTACACACAAGTGGACTCTTTTTAGTCATTAGCAGTCATCAGGCAACTTCTGAATGGAACTGGTTGCACTCAGAGAAAAGGGGGCCGAATACTTTTGCACACCGCACTTTTCGGTTTTTTATTTGTAAAAAATGTTTTGAATCCTGTATAATTTTCTTTTCACTTCACAATTGTATACCACTTTGTGTTGGTCTTTCACATTAAATTCCAGTGAAATATATTTATGTTTGTGGTTGTAATGTGACAAAATATGGAAAAGTTCAAGGGGTATGAATACTTTTGCAAGCCTCTGTATAGATACGATATATCCATGTACACACATGATGAAGAAAGTTTAGCATCATTTTTGTCTGCATGTTTTCTTGTCAACAGAGAATTGTGCACCATCAAGATCTAGACGTTAGGTAAGGCAATTTATATTTGTATATATCAAAAATCACAGGAGGTTATTTTAAATGTGGTTGCGTGTCCAGCTAGGGCAAAATCATTTCTGTTTCTCCCTCTAGGTTCCCTGCTGTGCCTGAGATGAAAGTGACAGCATGTTCTGGTGTGCTGTTCCAGCTCTGTGTCTGAGCCCAGTTTCTGAAAGCATTCATGTATCATAAAGTATTATTTAAAAAAAAAGACACTTTATTTCAGCAAACATGATGCGGACTGCAAATTGCGCCAGTAGCAGGTATTGCTGATTGCATTTATCTTACACATCACATCAGCTTCAATTATGTAGTGCTTTCTATTATTTCCATAGTTCTTAGATGTTAATGTAGTTAAATAAAGATTAATCTCCAGGCTTCCGTTGATGATTTGAGTTTTATTGAATTATGGTTGCATGTAAAGCATGTTAGCGTGTGATTCTGTGCTTTAATCTGTCATTTACATGGTCATCACTTGACAATGACCTTTAACAGTTGTAATTTTAGAGATATACTCATTAATGTATCAATAAATATATTTTAATTACATGCTGTGCATTTTTTACTGAAACAGGTGATTCTAGTTTATTATTTCATCTTTTGCAACTTACAGATTTATTTTGATACAAATACTTCACAAGTTTTGCATAAAGTATTGATACGTAGTTTCACACTGAAGAGACAAACATAGATGTCGACTGCTTCTCCCACGTCCACTTGAACCTAATGAGTTGTACACTTTCACAGTGTTGACATCATTAAATAAACATCCAGACTGGGTGCAAATGTATGTGTGAGTAGATTATGCAGTTTCTGCTGCATCTATGGCTCACAGCAAGTGGTCAAAAAGTTGCCAAAAGCAAGTGTTTTGCCACATGAACACCAGATGGCAGATATCCACACACACACGTATGTAATACATGGTTTATAATGCAGATATCATGAAACCCTGTGAAATGAGATTAAAGGAGCTATGAAGGGACATTTATGAGTGTGGTAATATCAAAAAGTCTCTGAAGCAGGTACTAATGCTGCATTTCCCCACTATTTATCTGTCAAAGACTAACTTATATTGATCAGTTGTTTGTTTTAGCTTCAAACTCTGAACTCCTGCAATTCATTTCTGATTATTTGGCTCAATAAACACACAATGACATGCACACACTTCTGTCCACAAACACAGATCAGAACTTTACTCTTTAAGTTGTGTGTTTTCTTAGTAGTGTTGTGAGAGGGGACTGACAAAAGCCGCATACACAGGGTGTCAGTTTGACCCAGAAAGGCAGCAGACAAGAGTTTCTGAGAGGAGGCAGAAGGAGAGGCAAGCTAACAATATGCAGGGAGCAGTGAGTCCAGGGTCTGTACTGTTCATGGGGTCGGTTCTCATGATCCTCCAGGTGTCCCATGTGCTGCCACAAAATCTCACACAGGAGAACTTTGATCTGGAGCAGGTGAGTGGATAAAATACAGTGCTTTTTTTTTTCCTTTTCTATACTTTTAAAATGATTTCAGCAGTCCACCTGTGGTCTTTTCTGGCAACATTTTTGTTGCCTGTTTGGTGGAGACTGTCACTAATACTCCATTTTAGTAGCAAAGACATTTTCAGTTTTACAGTAAATTTTGAGACTGTTGTTTGTTTATTGCTGCACATCAATCCACATGCAAACGTTTTAAGGTACAGTAATAAGTCTGGTCACACCACGCCTTGTCTACGGCAAAGCAACCTTAGCAGGAATTCCTGACAAACTTCAGTTTATCCAGTCAACTGATCATGTCACACCCCTGCTGATTCATCGACACTGACTCACTGTACTGCCCTGCATAACTCACTGATCTCCAAACTTACACTCCCCTCCTGCTCCCTGTGGTCTCCATCAGCAGGTCTAATTGCAGCACTTCTCATTAAACTCAGAACTATAGGTAATGTAAGGTGACCTTGAGTGTCACGAAAGGCGCTATTAAATTATAGTAAGTTAATAAAATTGTCTGTCTTCCTTTCAGTTTATGGGGAAGTGGTATGAAGTGGCAGTGGTGTCTACATGCCCTCATTATATGCAGCGCAAGAGGGGAAACCCTGTGACTGTTGTGCTGGAGCTGAAACATGTTGCTTCTGAGGGCAACTTCACAATGACAGCTTCTGCTCTCAGGTCAAATTCATATGCATGCTGCTGCCCATACAACAGATGAGTATGTTACACTCAGCATCACATTTGGTGTGTTTGTGTGTCTGCATATAGGAATGGGTTGTGTACAGAGACATCAACAGGTTATGGTTTGACCGACACTCCAGGACGATTCTTCTACCATGCTGCAAGTACGTTTTCCTGCATTCCTGCCTATACAGTGCCTGCTTTCTGTGCCTTATGTAGCACAACAAAAAAGTTCAGAAGCTTTGGTGCATTTACATTTTATTCTCTGCAGGGCTCGGAGCAGATGTCGATGCCTTTGTGCTTCATACCAATTATGATGAATATGCTGTCATTCTTCTGCTGAGCACAGAGAAACCATCAGGAAATAAAACCACCATAGTCAAGCTTTACAGTGAGAGACCACTCTGGAATCTTCTGCTATTTTGCCTTTCTTATATCAAGTCCTGTGTCTTGATTTTTACTGATACATTTCCTTGGTTCTAACTTAAAACAATAGACAGGTCCTTTAATTTATCAGCCAATATCAAATAAACACAACAAATGCATTCAAACATTTATAATAAGCTGATATTAGCCTTCATATTCCCAAAGCCTACTTGCAAAGACTTGAAATCTTATTAAAATCTGCCGCTTATTTGGACTATAATGATACTTTAAAATATATGATAAAAATGTGACTTATGAATTTGATATCACATTTCAAATGCGCTAATACTAACGCTTCCTTTCTTAGTCATTTAAGTGTTTAACAGAGGAAGAGCAGTCTATGTTATAATAAAAAATTAATAACAAAGAAATTCTCTCCTTATCAGGTCGGACTGTGGAAGCAAGTCTTGCTGTGATGGATCACTTTAAAACATTGGTCAGACGACGTGGAATGAGCGAAGATGCTGTCATTGTGAATCAGTACAAAGGTACACAAAGTCCCTGAGGACTGCTGATGATAATTCTTAGACTTAACATCTCCATCTTCAACATACTTTGTTTAGTAGCTCCAGTGTCCCTTCTCCATACAATGCTGTTTTTCCTCTTCTTGATTCCTTAGTTTTTTGCATATTTGCCATGTGTTTCAGATCATCAAACAAATTTTGATTTATGAGACGAAGGTAACCTGAGTAAATACAAAATGCAGTTTTTAAATTCTGAGTTCATAATAAGCAGAAAACCTGTCCAAACCTTTCACATTGCAATTTTCATATTTTGAAAAGCCATCAAGAGGAACTGATGGTGTAGCTACATTTGACACTCTTATCGTAGCATTTTCCCTCTCACATGTAACTTTGTGTTCATGTTTGATGTTTTTAAACGCAATATGTTTTTGTTTGCATGTTTAGTGTTGTTTACTTTTCATCTGCATTTAGAAATGCATCAAAATTAATGTTCGAACTGCTCTTGTGCAAACTAAAAAATCTCTACACTTTGTCTTCACAGGTGAGTGTGCTCCAGGTGAACAGGAGACAGAGCCACCCACTCAGGTACATGCTTCACATTGCAGCATGCTGAAACCAAAGATTTATAAGTGATTAGTCTCCAGTGGTGGTACTTTGTGTGTCATTATTTCAGATCTTTTGTTCCCAAGAGGTCAAACAGAAATGCAGCACCTTGTGAGATTCATCCCCGAGAAGACTTCACTGTTGCAATCTGACAGTGAGAGAGGGAAACTGATCAAAAACCATCTCAGCTTTGACTCTGTGTGTATTTTCATAGATAAAATACCTTTCATTTATAAATGAAATTTTAATGTATAGAAGTGTCTTTGAAGCCTTAAGTTTTTCTGAGTTGATTTGGATCTTTAGACTATGTAATGAAACCCAGAGATCATATCTTATACTGCAAGGTTTTCAAATACACTTGATACGTGGTCTGACGCTCAGATACTTTTTAAATGTATGAAATAAGCTTAAAACGCAAAAGATTTAACTTTTAAGCCCCCCTTCCTCAAAGCCTCATCGGCTGCTAAACACCTTTATTTATAACATGCAACTTATAATCTAAAATTATAAGTTTAACAATTGTGAAAAATACTTAAAGATTCACTTGTTAAAGTTAATATTCTATTTTTTATGTTATTCCAAATAAGAAGCACTCAGAGAGTGCAAACCTCTGCCAAGGCAGCTCACGCTATGAGTATTTACTTTTAATGTAAAAGGGGTTTATTTCATAGATATTCATTTAGGTTTTTTGTTCAATAAAATGTACTTTAAGAAGTTTGTAATGCAATAAAAGAAAAAAAAATGGCTTTTGTTATTTGTTATTTTGTTACTTGACATAATTATGAGTATAGTTATTATTTTTTATTTATGTGGACATAGTAAAATTGTTTGGTAAAATTTGTTTAAATGTTTAGTAATAAATATCAAGTGATAAGTTTTTAATCACAAGTTTATTTTGTTTTCCAAAAAATGAGAAATATTTAAATAGCTCTACATAGCATTAGAACGCACTATACTGGACAGAGGATGTTCCAAATGGGCCTTACACACTCAAACATATGCACCCACTGTACAAGCAATTCAGAGGAGAATTATCTACATGTTCTGTGGTCTTGTGTACCTGTTCAGAGATTTTGGCAGAGGATATGTGAAGACCTATCCACATGGTTTAGCTGTCGTGTCCCAACTTCCCCCAGACTATGCATCTTAGGTGACGTCAGTGAATTAGTTATGGATCCAAATACATCACACATAGTTCTTACTGCCTTGTGCATCGCTAAGAAAACTATCCTCATGAATTGGAAGTCAAAAAATAAAATCTGTATTACTCAATACAAAAATTTCTTAGTAGATCATGTTAGTTTGGAGAGAATGTCTGCTTCTTCTAAAGATCAATTGGAAGAATTTGACTCTCTTTGGTTCCCACTGATCAGCTCCATTACTTAGTGGGGGTTGT
>JAMQGT020011988.1:0-70205 GCA_024447675.2 Pterophyllum scalare
AACACACAGCAGGAGTAACACAAAACACGCGAACACACAGATCCAGAAGGAACCTATTATGCTATCATGGTAAGGCGCTCGGCCAACTGAAGATGAACTTAAACCAAACTTAAAGGGGACGGGTATACGATAAATAAAGATTTTTTTAAATGTGAATCACACAAAGCTGCTCTATGTTTGGATTCTTGGATTATGCTTTAGCTGGAAATGAGCATAAGGTCCTCTTTAACCAGCGCAACATGATTTGACTGCTTATTACACAAGTTTACAAAATACTGTATTTCCAGATGGCTTTGTGTCATCTATTCTGAGCCCATCAACATACTCACATTAATGTAGCACGAAACATAAATTGTAAGAAGAAACTCGAAGATGTGTAGTCGGTCTTGTTGTTTTTTTGTTTGGTTTTTTGGCTTGCAATAACTGAGATTACTGCTCCTCTTTTGATTTGTATTAAGCTTTTATGGCTTTGAGTTTTATTTCACAACCTGCAACTCATTAACTTTAAAACTCTGTGATTTTATAATTTGTATTCTCATAAACCTAGAAACACCACACGGTCCCAGAGCAGGGCTTAACACCGACCTTCCCTCTTTATAGCTTCGCTTTTGTGCTCTTTCACTTTTGGGTTTTCTTTTTGGATATTATTGATTAGAGGACGTGATCAGAATACAAATGGAGAGAAGAAAGCTTACTGGAAGAAAGTAGTAGTTGGGTACTCAAAAAGACACAAAAAGTCCTTTCCTCCATTTAGAACTAGGGAAAAAGGGCCACTCGTTCACTGCCATGGCAACTGAAATTATTTAATAAGGATGCACACTGTCACAGACAGAAAGCTCCAAACACAGATTGTTAGTGCTGCAGTTAGGTGTGCAAATATCACATAAATGGCCTGTATTAAGGGCAGTCAACTGCAAGATGACCAATAGCTCGTTCTTCCTAGGTGACCTATGGCACATTAGCAGGGTGAGGCCATTTTGACCTCCATCCTAATCAGCTCTTAATGCTCATTGGGAATTTTTTATATTTTTATTAGAGATGTGCACAACTAGTCAATTAATCATCGCTATTGTCACTAGTTGGTAAGCCCAATTGTTAAGATTTTAATTGATGCACAGTCCTGTAAAGGGTTGTCCTAAATGTAATGCAGCCATCTGCCACCAGATGGAGCTGCATCTCTGATATAGTCAATTAAAAAAAAATCACGACATCCCCTTTCCTATTGGTGGAAAAATGGACCACATCACCCAATCAAAAAATTATATGGCCAAGTGTGGGATTTGGTTGCTGAGGAACAGGTGAAAGCTGTGAGTGTGACGGTGTAAAACAAAGACAGCGATACTAATAGCGATTTTTGAAATATGTGAGATTTTAGCGTGTTTGGAGTGTATAGATAGTGTGCAGTGTTCTGTAATCATAGACAAGGGAGACGCTTTCAAAAGAGCCACCATAGGCAGACTCTAATGTAAACGCTGTCTCCAGGTGTACAAAAGAAGGAGGGACACACCTGGAAGTGTCAGGCCTGCGATGCGCCCCTCTGTCTTGTGGTGGCCGGGACCTGTTTTTTTTGGAGTGGCACAAATAAATTTGTGTGGCATCTTATTAACAACTGATTGTTCTGTAAATAGTTGTACAAAGAACTATCAGTCGTTTGAGTTCTCACGTTCAAAAGATTTTCGGAAAACTTGACCTCTTGACCCTTGGGATGGGGTCAAGGTTGCTGAGATTCAAACTCGTCTGAGATTATTAGCAGACGCATCGATGGTGTAAATTAGAACATCCTAGGTGAGATCGTTCTCGAGTTATGGCCAGTGTTTAAGTTTTTGTGGAACAGACGTCGACGATGACAACAGCTCGACTCGTTCTTCGAAACAGCCGAGCTAAATATGGAAATGACCATAAAATGAAAAATTCCTTTACCTCAGCTTTTTAAATCTTGGAAAATTATGGACACTGACAATAGGAGCTGCATGTTATCTCAGTTATTCAACAGGTGTTACAACACAAGCACTTTGTGAAGACAGCTTGAACCGCAGCTGAGATTCAAAGTGGTTCCAGTAAACTCCAGTCTACCTGACAGGCCATGCACTTTAGGGTTTTTACATGCAGATCACCAGGTCAAGGTCATAGACTCAGTCACAGATTCAGCCTGAAGCGAGAAACTGCAGCAGCTGCGAAACTGCACGTGTGATTTTAGAGGAAAATTCCTGTGTAGGAATAACGGTTTCTGTTCTGAGATAACCTTATGGCAGTGATTTTGTTACAAAGAACAGAACGCATGATTAACAGTAAACAGGCAAAACACCTCCCGGGCTACGATGAGTGTGCTTACAGTTTTATATCACTGGAAGTTTCAGGAGCTGCTTCTCTAAAATTCTACATTATTAGAGAAAACTGAGGTTACTTCTTCCTTCAGCTGTAAATAACATTTAATTAACTCATGTTGTGTAAATACATGAAGCTTGGGATTAGTTAGGAACTCAAGCAAAACAAAAAGAAAAGGCATTCTTCAATTACTGCACTGGGTTCGAACTGCTTTTTTTTTTTTTTATTTTTAATCTAATATCACTGCTCACACTACTCTCCTGTGTCTCCTCTGCAGCTCTGTACAGCAGAAATGAGAGAAAAAAGCAGCCTCTAACCTAAGAAGAACCGCCACATCAGTAGTTACACAAAAATCATGTTTCAGTTTTGTGGAGTCATGTTCAGGAACACTTTAAAAAAAAAAAAGGCTTTTTTCCCTCTTTTTTTTTTTATATGAAAGCTCTAAAATTTGCCACATCTCAAATTAACAAGGTGAACACTGCATTAAAAACAAAGATCGCACCTGTTCACTCTCAAGTAAATGTGGCAAATGCTACCCCATAGGGCTGGGTAATATAATGATTTTTAAAAATTATATAGAATATATTCTCACTGGCCACTTCATTACTAAGACCTTGCTAGTACTGGGTTTGACCCTCTTTTGCCTTCAGAACTGCCTTAATTCTTTGTGACACAGATTCAACAAGGTGCTAGAAAAACTCCTCAGAGACTTTGGTCCATGTTGAGATGACGGCATCACAGAGTGGCTGGGGATTGGTTGCTTGCATATCCATGAAGCAAATCTCTCTCTCCACCACATATCTTTGTTGAGATCTGCTGCCTGTAGAGCCCATTTGTTTACAGTGAACTCACTGTCATGTTCAAGAAACCACTTTGAGATGATTTAAGCTCTGTGATACGGTGTGTTATCCTGCTGAAAGCAGGATGACAACACTGTGGTCATAAAAGAAAGGACATAGTCAGCAGCAACAATCAGGTAGACTCAGTGCCTCAGCTTCCCGTTCTTAGCTGAGTGGCACCCACTGTGGTCTGTTGATGTAGTCCATCTGCTTCAAGGTTGGACGTGTTATGCGTTCAGACGCGCACTTCTGCATACTTTGGTTGTAACGAGTGGTTATTTGAGTTGTTGTTGCCTTTCTGTCAGCCTGTTCAAAGTCACTTAAATCACCTTTTTTCCTCATTCTGATGCTCAGTTTGAACTCCATCAGGTTGTCTTGATCATGCCTACATGCCTAAATGCATTTAGTTGCTGCCATGTGACTGACCAATTAGATACTTCCGTTAACGAGCAGCTGAACAGGTTTGCCTAATGAAGCGGCTGGTTCACCCCCTGTCTGCTGTAGTCTGCATGCCAAAGTGTCCTTGGGTAAGATACTGCACCCTGAATTGCTCTCAATGCATTCATTGGAGTGTGATTGTGTGTGTTAATGTCAGACAGAAAGCACTTAGTCATAAAAACTGCTTATATGAATGTGTGTGAATGGGTTAATAAGATATGCTGTATAAAGTGCTTTAAGTATTCAAGTAGAGTAGAAATATAAGAACCAGTCCATTTACCACTTCAAAAAAGAACACAATAACACTAATTAATTAATTGAGGTAACAGCAGACGAACAACTCCCATATTTTGTGAGGTTGAATTGCTATTTTTGTCAACCGAGTCTTTTGGAACGCAATGGCTTCTCTTCCGTTTCAGAAGGAGCTGTCTGACGGCAGGTACGGTGGAAAAAATGTGTGGAATATTGTTTAAAGTGCTTACAAAGAAGCAGATCTGACAGGTGCTCTTCAGCGAGGCAGGTAAATAAAGCATAGCTATTATGTGGCTCAAGTACAACCAAAGAAAAACAGAGTCGATATTTTTTTTTTTTTCCTTCTTTCTTTTTTTGCCTTTATGCTCAATGAGTGGAATTGCAGCTGCTGTACTTGTTAGGTAGCTATATCCATGTTACAGCTGACTGTGCCCACAGCAGTATCTGGCTTTTCTTTCTATGGCGGTTGGTGGATCCTGGCTTCTTCGGAGCTAAATAGAAATCCATGAAATTACATTTTTACAAGACTTCTTGTGACAGCTTAGAATGTTGCTTTTGAAGAAAACACAAAGATATAGATCTACTGGAAACTGCCATTAAGCCTAGAAAATTTTTTGGTCTACATTATCTAGCCCCTGTTTAATCCGATTTTGAAAATCTGAAAAGAAAAAGAAGAAGAAAAAAGGGGGGGGGGTGTCTGTACCCAGGAAATAAAAGTTGAGTTTGTGGTTGAATATTATCATTTTCAATACAAAAAGACATCTTAACTATTTCAAATAAACGTGATAATTCACAGATCTTCCACTGATAAGAGAACACCCTCCAGGTTACACCATGATAGCATCACATTGTTTTAGGAAGGGGGTCCCTGTGGTTTTACTCTCATGAAGAAAGCAGTGTCCTATGGCCGATGGCATCAGACAAAAACTGTAAGTTACAGTTTGCTTTGTTAACCACATTTTTAAATGCTTCACTGTGAATCAGGTTAGGTTAGGTTACTAGTCTCTCACTGCAGTTCCAGCATATCTCAAAACATGCAAACTGTCATCCCAATTAAATAAAAATAAAAAACAAATGACTGCCTAACAAAAAAGTAATGTTTAACCTTTTTGCTGACCATAAACCATGTGCTGAAGTAAACAGCAGACACATGTTTTTTCCCCAGTAAAATCAGATCAATAAGTTGGGTCTTACCAGGACTGACAGACCCAAAGGCTTCCTGCTCCACATCCATCTGATGGTAATGGTGGATGCAGACGCGACTGTCTATTTGGTAGAGCAAGGCGGGACACAGATAGGTGAACTGGCGGGGGGAGATGAGTGAGTCCGGATTAAGGCCGTAGTAGGTGAGGAGCTGCGTGATGTTCAAACACTGGAAAGCAAAGGAGAGAGCAGGAAAGTAAAACCTAATGGAGGAAACCACAGACAAAAATAAATAACATCAAGAGTATTAAAGTGAAGAACCACACAAAGGTTACAAGATATTAAAAACTCAACCCCTGGTTGCTTGATTACTAACAATGGAATCACTTCTTGCGAAGACAAATTTCATTCAAACTGAATGTGTGCTGTAGCAAAAGGCACATTTTGTGTTAAGTGGATTTCATTTTGACAGTACTGACAGATAATCCAAACACTTCCACAAGAAAAGCCAACGATTTATTTAAAAAGGATAAGTGAGGCCGGGTTACAAACACTGTGATTTGCCAGTTCCTCAGAAGCAGTAGTGGTACAAGAAAAACTCGACTAAGCACTGATAACTTATTAAAATAATACCATTTAATTTGTCTGACAACTGAAGCTGATGCACTGAAGTCTGCTTACTTAATTTTTCTTGTTTTGTTTTTAGACTCTGTGTGTTTATTGTGAAACAATAAATATTACAAACCAGTGTACTGTTTTAAAGGCTTTCAGCATTTCACCACACTATATTTAACCTTGTTAAGGGGGTTATGCAATTGGTTTAATTTGTCTGGATGCTTGTTGGTTTTTTAGCAGGATTACATAAAATTATGGGCAGATTTGCATGAGAATTTGACCAGCTAATCGGGTAAAAATAATTAACCGTTTGAGCCGGTCTGAGGCCATGTCTGGATCCAAGAAATTTCAGAAGGACTGTTTACCATCGGACCAAACTGGATGGTTTGCATGTCTTTGCAAACACATCTCAAATTGAAATAAGAAAAACTGATACAACTAGAAAAAATTAAAATATCACAAACTAGTTAAGGAAATTTTCAGGACTTATTTTAACCTGTGAATGATACAAAGGTATTCCAAGAATGAAAGTAGGGAGTTAGAAATTATCACAACAGGTCAGTTTAAAAAAAAGCCTTACCTTTTCATGCTGATGTGACAATCCACCTGGATGACTAGCTGGCTTGGGGACAGAGTGGGAAGTGGAAGGTGCCCCAGGTACCTCTCTCTTATCTTTATGAGAGTGACTGTGGCCATGAGTGTGATCATGGTCATGACTGTTTTCATGGTCATGGTCATGGTCATCAGATGGAGATATGTGAGAAGAAGGGGTTTTGTCTTGCCCCCGCTGTCCTCTGACCCTTCCCGGTTTCCTGGGTTTCTTGGGCCGGCTCGCTGTTGTAGCAGAAGCAGGTTGGAGCCTCTGGGGCACCTGAGACGGCTCCGAGTCGGCAGAGCGCAGCTGCTCCTGGTTGAGGGGAGTGTTGTCTATGCCTGTGTGCACTTCATGAATGTGATTGTGGTCATGTTCATGATCACTGTGATTGCTGCTGTCGTGGTCAGTGTGAGGGTGAGAAGACAGGTCCATGTGGTTAACCTGCTCGTGTTTGTGCTCTTCGTCATGTGTGTGATTGTGACTGTGGTTGCTCTCGTAGTCATGTGTGTCACTATCTTCTACCTTGGTGTTATTGTGATTATGTCCATGGTCGTGGTCATGATCGTGAACATGGTCATGTTCTATGGGTGCACCAGCAGTGGTTTGACTGCACCGAGTTGGAACTCGTTCTGTGTGCGGATGCTGGAAGTCTGGCTTTTGGTGTGGATGACCGTGACCATGCTGGTGGCCATGGCCATCATTAGTGGATGAATGTGAGTGCACCCCCTCCTGCATATCCAGCAGGTCGAGGTGGGCTACATGATCGTGGCCCAGATCCTCATGATTCACACCTACCATCTTCACTTCTCCCAAACCCAAGCTAAACAACAGACTCTGAAAGCCCTGGAAATCTAACCGGTCCTTCTGGCCGTAGCGTCTGAAAAGCTTCTGGATATAGAACTGCTGCTCCTCCTCAAGCGCATCCGCAGCTTGCACACTCTTGGACCCTGGGGACACTGTGACACCTCTCATGTATGGCGCCTCAGAAATCTGCAGGTCGCTGTGAACACTGTTGTGATCGTTGTGGTGATGTCCATCGTGCTGATGGTGGTGTTCTTCTCCATGGCAGTGGTTGCACTGATGGAAGAGAAACGTGAGCACACACAGGAAACAGAACTTGGTGTGCACCTGGACTCGCATTGTCCCTTCGCTTCTTGTCCCCTGCAATAAATAAAGAAATGGATAATTAAGTGAATGAATAAGACCATGACAAGCAATGATTAAATATTTTTTAATTCTTTGTGATGATGCGATGTCATGTTATGCTTTTGAAACTTAGGACTTTAGCACCATTTGCAGAGTGAGTTTCAGTTTCTTCCTTCTAGAGACTTAAGCGTTGATTATACTCAGCTGCAGAGACAGACAGCTGGAGATCTGACTGCCGGGTAGTCAGTCCCGTTCTACTTCTTTGAAGTCCGCCACCTGGGGCACATGCATACTTGGTGCACAGTCATGGACTACTCTGCATGGTCACAAAAACTAAGCAGGCAGGTGGACATCCCCACGGATCCTCGCTCTCACCGCCTGATGACAAAATTTATGTCACTCAGACTCTAAAAGACTCACAGACATGAAAAGTATAGTCAAGGCTGAAGATGTGAATGGAGCCAAACATGGGTGAATTTTGTGTTTTATGGAAATTATTGGTTTGTCATTAGAAAACTAACAGAACCAACGTCACTCTGACCCAAGCAGCTCCGAGCAGGTGCTGAAAGTATAATCAAATAGTACAACTACACAAAATAATCTTTGCATATTTTTAAAGATGATTAGCACATTGAGTACGTTGCTGTTGAGTTGTGCTATGCTTATCAGTGCATCAATGAGTGACTCACCTACTGCAAACCCAATCTATCCATCTACAGAAACATAGAAAGTTCTTTTATTAATCTTGGTATTTCTTCTTTTTTTTTTATTATAAATGGCCATCACAACATCTATGACAATTCACCCTGTGCTAAATTGAAATAAACACTGATATCAGCAAAAGAGAAATAAGATTATCAGCAGAGAGCCACACAGCGAACTCTGCAACAGTAAATGATCACATGAAAACTATTTTATACGTTGGGGGAAAAAAAAAAAAGCAGGGCTTTGAAATACTGTTTTTGTCAGAAAGACTCCTTGATGTCACCAAATCACAGTGAGGATCTAAATCTTGATTTGATTATCTGACCTATAATGGAAAAAGAACATGGTGACTGAGTCGCGTTCAACTGGGACTGTCAGACGACAGGAAATGTGTCCTGTTGGGGAATTTTTGTCTGAATGACAAGGAAATCTTTCTTTAATCACCTGAAAATAAAGTTGTCATAGTATTAATTTAAATGAGCATATATTCTCAATATGTAAAATGTAAAATTGTGTGGCATAAAAAAAAAATAATCCCATGCAGGGATGGGATTATCTTGCATTAAAATATGTATTTATATACAAACCAAACTTATTTAGCTTGTTTCTAATAACTGTTTGGATTTACTTCTTTGGGCAGAAGCATTTTGACAATTAAATTACCTTAAAAAGATTCTGGTTTGGTAAAAAAAAAAACAGCACACGTTAACTAGAAGGGCACTAAGCAGAGCACATGCCTCGCCCAATCCAAATCTCCTATATGCCAATGCTACCGGGAATCTTCATCGAAATCTGTTCATAATTGTCTTGAGTAAATGTGAATAATGTCGCTATCTCACAATGGTAAAGATTCCTGGATCCAGATAACCACCAAAATTAAATTTTTTTTTCTCACATTACACCCAACAACTTTAGAAAGTTTCATCAAAATCCAGTCATAATTTTTGTACTTATCCTGCTGACAGACAGACAAACATGAATGAAAACATAATGTTTCCACCTGTCAGTGGGCGGGGTAATTATAATCTGGCCCTATGTAAAAAACAAAAAAAGCTACTCAGTCTAACACTTGTTTAAATGTCGCAGCATAATGAGGAATAATGAAATCTTTCAGAATAAAGTAAACTGCCAAGTATTACTGACATACCGTATGGCTCTCTATGGGAACACCATATACAATGACGGTAATCACAAACATGAACCACTACTATCAGATTACACAGTATTGATGTCAATTAATCACTGATCAACATCAGGCCTACTAACACAATGACACACCGATATGCTAAAGTTCAAAAGTTCACATACAATGTTAAGCACACAAAGAGACTCGAGATAAAAAAAAAAAACTTGCAAACAACAAATAAAAAGACGATTCAAAGCTGCTACCTCCAGCTTAGAATAACAAATCTAATGACTGAATCATGAATCAGCCTTCTGGAGCATAAATTTGTGTAACAAATTGCTTGTCTCCCCCCCCACACACACACACACACACACACACACTTTAAAATGCCTGAAGCAGCAGTATCATTCCAGTCAAATGATTCTCATAAGGTCTCTCGTGAAGCCTGTGGGTGGTTGATGCGTGAGAGGAGGGGGTGGAGAGAGAAATAAAGAGAGGTCAAATGAGGAATACTGCTGGATAATGGTGAGATGGCACACAGAAGAGACCAGACAAGTGTGTGTGAACGCTCCTACACACACACACACACACACACACCCACAGTTACTTTGACTTGTTAGTAAAGTTTATACAAGATTTACAGCATGCAAATCATGAGGGAATAGATCTGAGCTGTGAAGACCACAAATACTGTTGAAAACAAAGAGGATGATAGATCCTCCTCACAGCTGTCAAGGCTAGAAACAACACACTGTAGGCTTGTGTGAACGCCACAAACAAAGAACATCACAATTTAACTGCATCGATTTCTTTCTGGATATCCACAAAACAGCAAGAAATAGCAGGAGAAAAACTCAAAAGAAAAGAAACAACAACAAAAACAAAAAAACATTCAAAGATCAGCACACCAGACACACTCTTTAAAACTGTATAAAACTCAGATTTTTTTGTTAACGGCAAAAACGAGCCAAAAAATTCTACAAGGATCCATCTAATGACAATAGTTTAGTTTATCTTAAGATGATGGACAGTTTATCGTCCCTAAAGAGAATTTTAAGATACAAAAATCTCTTTAATTACGTAACACACCACAAATTTTTAAAAATCTATCCACTCAGCCAATGAGTCCTTCCAATACGGATCCAAATATAGTTCCAAGAATCCCACTAAAATGTATTACAAAAGGAAATGCTTGGAAGGTCAATCAAAGTTAAAACAAAGGCTCCATTCATTCATCAGTGCCTTGATCACTGTCCAGACAGCACCAGTAGCTTATCAGCTAATGACTATAAGCTCACAATGGAGTTAAGATCAAGAGCTTGTGCACAAATACTGTTAAGCGTGCTAAAGACTTTGACAATGTAATATTAGATCTGTTTTGGGGTTTTTTTTTTGCTGTCCCTGAACTTTCAGCAACAATTACAGTAAATAGACCCTAAGCTTTTCAAACACATTTAAACCACATTCAAGTAAACACCTTCAAAGAGTGGTAAACCTAACAAATATTTCAAAAACATGAAAAATTAAATCGCCCACTTAATGCCAGCTCCACTCAGACTAAAATTCAAGGCAACTTACCACTGTGTGCTCTTGAATGAATGGTGTGGGAAATTTGAATGAGGGCGTTCTGACTCAAGGTTGCAGTAGTTAAGTGTGGTTCGAAGCATACTTCACCACTGCCAGCAAGACAGTGTTTATAAACATGAGACAGCAGTGACCTATGAACCTAACAGCAGATAGGTTGGGGCAAAGCAGGACCTATTTTTAAGAGCACACCCTCTCAGCAGCAGCAGAGCCTGGAGTGTTTCCTGACTCGAGTCTTTGTTGTGCTTGGCATTTATTGGAAACAACAGAACCTCTATTTAGTGTTACTGCTTAATTGTGTGTTGCACAATATAATATAAAACTTAAGCAGGATAAATAAATTTGAAAGGGAGGTTTCTTTTCTCTCTGAAAATTATTCAGCCCATTTTGTGCACACATATATGGGAATGAATATAAAATTGATTTCACTGAGCGTTCAACAATGTAATCACTGTTTCAGCACATGTTAAGCAAATAATCCTAGCATTAGCAGTGTTTCCCACATACACTTTACTTGAGTGGGCTGCTGAGGTATATAAATGGGTACCTGACTATATTTGGCAACACAAAATTTTTATTTAATTTTTTCCTGTCTGTCTGATTAGGATGGAGCTGTTTTCTCAATCCTCTAACACTTGTGTTTAAAGCGCCAGCTCTCATGTTTCCCATCTCATGTTTTCCCTACTGGCTGCCTTGCTGGCTAGGTTGCTGTTGTCGGGGTCCTCGATATCACTCAGCTGCTTCCCCAGAGAGGATCTTGTCCTACGCTGGGATGAACTCCAACACTGTCTTGTACTGCAGCTGGTTGGTAGATCCACTATGAGCTAGAGGGCCACTCTAACCAGAATCTGAGGCAACTGAAGAAAGTGGAGAACAGGTTCTTGTGCTCCAGTGCCGAGCTATTCGATGCCAGCTGCAGTCCAATTGCAGCCTCAAGACTCACTCCCGAAGCAGTCGGTTCTATTGCACCGCTACTTACTTTCCACAAATTACTTTCAAAGTACTCTGAAAATGAAAAACTTGCAAAGGAGAACTGTAAAAACTCTTTATCTCAAAAATTTGGTGCCCGCCAAACAGGTTTCTGCCTTCAACACAGGACTGGGGTTTTAGTGAGGTTTTTTTTTTTCTTTTTGTACATGGGATTTTCATTTTGTTTGTCAAATGACCAAAAAAATAAAAGTAAAATTCACAGAGTTTTGTTAAGTCAGGGGGAACAAACTCCCTGCCTCAACTAAAGACAGACTAGGTGGTCACACCACAAACCCAATTTTGAGCCAAGAACAACCCTGCATATACGCACATGTACCCCCACATCCCCAGCACAGCCACAAATAGAATCTGAATGTGGAAAATTTGATTACACAGTGCATTTTAATAACTATTTCACTCACCAAATACTTCTTCTCCTGCTTGGCCCCCAGTCCTGGTGTAACTTGATGGGGGTGTAACAACTCTTCTGAAACTTGCACACTGAAGAAAAACAATAAGATAGGCAGAGAAGTGACTGTCAGACTTTTGCATAAAGTAAATGTGCAGAAGTATTCAGGTTGTACCAAGTTGAATAATGTTAATTAATTTTATCAGGTAAAATTAAACTTCATGGGCACAGCTTCAAGATCTGAAAACTGAAGCCCACATGGTAATGCCCTAAACCTAAAAAACCAGCAGGGGGCGACTCTTAGAGTTTCAAAAAGACCTACAGTTCTATAGAAGTCTATAGGAAAATTATCCACCAGTTACCTTTATCTATAATCACCATTTCCAGCAAGTTCATAGACTCAATAGCTAGTTTCAAATCTTGATGAACACAACAAGATATTTGCTTTGTAGACTGTGGTCTTCAGAAGGAGAACCAAAGCCAGGTATGCTTTAGGTGTGCCTCCCTGGTGATTACTGTTGTAATCTCAGTTTCACAGTCAGAGTCACTCTGCATAACGTCTGATTTAAGAAAGATAACATGACGATGGCAAAAAAACTTGGCTTTGTAAACCAGTGTATGTTGTCACAGTGGCCCTTTTTCCACCGCCCAGGTCCTGGTGCTGGTGCCAGTATTTAAAACGTTCAGCGGTTTCTCCACCACAAGCGCACTTGGTGCTCGGCCAAAAAAACGGGTTCAACTTGGGCCCTGCAAGCTAGCTGGTTTCGAACCAGGGGCAAATGGGACCACTGTGCTACTGCAAAAATCTGTGTTCAATTTTGTTTCAGTTTTGGGTGAAAACACTGAAAAGTAAGATTTTGGATAAGAAGCATTTAAGACAGACATTCTACTGTCACTGTAAACCTCTAGTAGATTAGGCATACAGCTTTTGGCCAATTTGCCCAAGGAACTGCAACCATGATGAAGATACTGATAGCCAGACAATAAGTCCATAAATGGAGCAGGGCCACAATAAGGCAAACAGAGGGGAGATAAGACAAAAACAGAAATAGATCTCGAGTGTTACATACTCCCTGAGGACTATGGTAGCCAAGTTTAATCTTTACACTAGATAATACAAATTTAGAAACAGTGGATATAGAACCTCTTTTATTTACTTATTTTTATTTAAAACTGCTGTTTGTACCTTCTTGTGATTGACAGACATAGCGATGAAAAGAACGAGAAAGAAAAAGTGCAATTTCACCAACTGTGAAACTAAGATGTTTACCAGAGAAGCGAAGAACAGGAAATGGGCTTTGTGCAGTCTCAGCTGTGGGATCACAAACAGAAACAAAACTACCAAAAGGAAAAAGTAACAAAGGCCATAAACTCTAAGTTCAGAGAAATGTAACTTGGCCAAGCAGCCATACATGGGACACATGTATATAAAACATGGTCACAGTCATTTATACTATCCACAATCACCAGTGATAATCATACCAGGAAGAGGCAAAAAAAGAAGAAAAAAGTAACCACTAAATGTGTTAACACTTTTTAAGGAAACATGGCTGCATCCAGATATCTGCAGCTCAGTCACTGTGTTGGCTTTTCTTTGGTGTGTTCTGATATGATTTTTGAATCTGGTAATAAAGGTGGGTGGACAATGTGCTTACAGGAAAAGTAAATGGTTTAGGCAATACAATAAATGACAGAGCTGCTGATTTTTAGGCTGTTCTTCCTTCCCTGAGGACTATGGGGATATTGTGATTTGTGCTGTTTATGCACCCCCAAGGAGAACTGCAACCCAATTGCACAGCTGCAACATGCACCAGATGCTCCCACCCCCATTTTAAAAGATTATGACCACTGGAAGCTTTAAATGTCTTCCCCGGGGTTTGAACAGTATCTAGAAATCTCTTGAACACATATACATCTAGAGAAAAACCACCACTGCTCAATTCTGACCCCAGCACTGTTAAGCTCATACGCATAACATTTAGTTTGAGTAGCAATCCTCTTCAGTCTCGTCTACCAAGAGCACTTAAACCCTGAAGCGCTTTCCTTGAGCACACTTGAGTATCCATGACTTGAAATCCACAGAGGTCTGTGTGTTACATTAATTTAGATGTGGATGCTGTGCTACCCCACAAGGGAAGTGATCTGCATCCCAAATAAAACAGTACGACACATTTGAGGTGAGAGGCTTGTTTTAAGAAACATTTTTGTGCTTCTACACACAAAATTAAACTAAATCTAAACACAGCACAAAAGTAAGAAAATTTGTGTTTGGTCGATTATTTCTTTGTTGTAAGGAAAACGCATCTGTGGGTGGATCAGCAGAGCTGAGTATGTGGCTTGTGCCCATGAAAAACAGATGATTTGGCAAGTTTTTCACACATCCTCATCTCAGCTGATCAACCCACAGATGCATTTTCCTTATAAATGTGGCACCATGTTAAGAGGAAATAAGCAGGCTTTAAAAAGGTGTAAGATTTACTGCCAAGAAGCACTGTTACAACAAAGAAATAATAAACCAAACACAACTTTCTTTACTTTTTGTGCTAAGTTTATGAGGTCTAATAATAGCTGAATGCCTACTGATTCATTTTGAAAATTGGAAGTATCACATGAGCAGGAATGTGTCAAGTAGCCAAGCTGTATAACTGAAAAACTTCACATAAAACTTACAAATAACACTTTTTTTCTGAAACCCTATTGTTATACATTAATCTTGGAAAAAGACATCCTTGTTTCTTTTCAGTGTTGTTGATACCTGAAGGAATGCTGTTATTTCTGTGAACAAAAAAAAAAAACACAACTTTGACCCCTAAGCTGGTTCATATGATTCTCACACGACCATACACATCCCTCTCATCTCGGCATGAGGCCAGTGTCTGCAGGGAAACAGGAATGAAGCAAAATATTAAATCTGGTATTAAAGATTTGTAAGTGAAACCTCTCATGTTAACAGTTGCAAAACAAGTATATTGGTTTGTGCCAAACAAAACAATATAGAGAGATTTGTGTTTATGAGTGTTTTGTCACAGAGTATTTTACTACAACTCCAGAGAGACGTAGTTCTACTTAAAAGGCAATAAAGGTACACATGGTTTCCCAAGTACTGCAATATTTTAAGCTCTTGAAATGTGATAAATTCCCCCAAAAAGTTGCACAGACCTGTGATGCTAACGTCAGACAGGATTAAGCCTCCACTTTTTGATCCACACTACTAAGCCAAGAAGCTACACAACTAAAAACTTGAGCCAAGTGGGGAACGGGAACACAACTTTCTTCTTGACACATAAAAATAAAAACATGTCAGAGTAGAGGGTTTTCTTAGTAAGGCCTCGGGCGTATGTAAGAGGCAGATGTCAGCTGCCACATGGACAAAACTCCCAGCAGATGGTCTGGGGAAAGCATGAAGGATCACAGTCTGTGCGGCAGGAAAAGAAACATACGACACACCTGAGTTTAAGTCATGCATCTCAGCAGACAATCACCAAAAACAGCAGGGAACATAACAGGTTGTGAATTGTTTTTTAGCTCACACGTAACTGTTGTCCTAAGCAGAGATTCAACACTGGCGAGACATTACAACACTGACAACATCAAGTTGTTACAGCTTAACTGCCTCATAAAGCACAAGCGAGCATACACTTTGCGGCTACAGAGGGACTACTTTGGTCAAACTGTGGGCAAGCATTTACTAATGTTGTTGAAGAAACGGTGATCAGGTTAGTCATTTCAACAGGTGAAACCAGCAATCCTCTTATCAGAAGTAGCTATTCTGTATATGGTACCACCTAGCATAATTACCACATGTACCATCCTGTCGTAAGCTGCACTGCAGGTTTCATTATAGCAGACTCAGCACAGGTGATGGGTGGAGACACATGTTTTGCTATGAGTTGATCCCTTTGTCAGCAACTGAACAACAAGGTAAATGAATAACCAAGAGATCCTTCCAAAGACCCTTAAATGTCCATGTAAGACAAATCTGGGAAAACAAGGTTGACACATGCCATATGGTTAAACCCCAGCATCCCACTGGGGTTTGAAATTAGGCTGTCAGCTACCACGATGCATTCAGGTTCACATTTAAACAGACTGCGCCCCCCCCCAAACTCCTCGCAGTCAAAGAACGTGACAACAAACACCACATCTAGTTTAGATCTTGCAGTTTGATGCCACTGAGTCACCTGTACACTGATGCTGAATTTGCTGCTTACAGTTATGAATTCTGCAGGCAAACTCAAGAAGTTAGCAAAATGACGAGGCTGCTGTGATGAGACGCAGGTGCACTGCTGATGCTCTGTGGCCTGGAAACATGCTCATCACAGTGCAAAAACAGTTTAAGACAGCAGTGCTGGATGGTACATATAAAAGTAAACAGAACAATCAGCCAAGGACTACACAGTGCAAAAAAAAAGAAAAGAAAAAAAACCGAATTAGAAATAAACATTACCAAAAAATATGCAGTGACGCTTACCTCTGGTTTAAAAATGTGTCAAAAATGGCAAGAGTTCACACTACGCCAATGCAAAATGTTCACAGCAGCACTACCATAACGGGTTGAATGTTTTGAGGCTTTTGAGTCCAGTGATTTAACTAATTTGTGCAGAGAGGCGGGGAGGAACGGAGGGGGAATGTGTGTGACTGCGCATTTCAGCTGTCAGGGATCGACCACCTGACCAACTACTCTTTGTGCACATATGTGAGTGCAGCTGCAGGTGCACTACTAGGGTATCCTGGCCATTTTAATATTTGACTTTTGATGTGAATTAGCAACTTGTCAATCGGAAATGACCCAGAATGCGCTCTGATGGTGTTATCGGAGATCTTATTCGTGGAAACTGTAAAAATGTCCTTTACGAAGATTGCACAAACATTTTAAGCTCATGCACCTCCTGATGCTTGCACCACTCAACCATGTTTTGTATTATAGAGTGATACCATCTTTCTAAGTCATATCTACTCAAGTCCTTGTTAACTAAGCCTGAGATTAGTTGAATTTCTTTATTATCTCTTTGGAAATAACCTTGTATCTGTGACAACTGTCAGATAAATGCAACCACAAGGAAAAGGCATTTCAGTTAGTTACATTACAAACATTTAACAACTGGCTCCATAATGAGCAGCATAGTGGCATGATATTTTTATATATATATATATATATATATACACATATATATATATATATATATATTTTAAAAAAACAGGAATACTTCATAATAAGCCTGCAAATCTCGTAACTACCCCGGTGCAGGGTTCTACCTAGTGATTCATCACATGGCGTTGCACCGGGATGGTAGTGCCGCACGGCATGAGAATTTTACCAGTTTGACACACACACACACACACACGGTAGCCGGGCTGTGAATTTCTTTCTGGCTAAAACCCTGTGGTGGTTATGTGGGTATATGGAGGTTGCAACAGGGTGTAATCTGTCACTGGGGATTGCTGGCCCTTTCCAAATCACACAGGACTCACAAAGCTGTGTCATACTGTGTTTTTCTTTAAGTATAATCTTCCTGGGCATGATTAACATCTTACTGAGTTTGTTCCTATAAACCAAATACAGCAAAAATACCAGGCAAGAAAGCAGAACATTAGAATAGTTAGTTAACAGCTGCTAGCAAGCACGATTGAAAAACAACCACAAAAGACACAATATATTATATTTACTGATCATTTTATGTTTTCCAAAAAAATAATAAACAGATGAGTTCTCCAAATACTACCTTGTAACACTCAAGAAGACGTTAGGCCCTGTCACTGGACAGACGGTGAAATTAAGGAACAGCAGGAGCTCTGTGTGGACGCTCTTCACAGTTACAATACGGCAGCAATAACATTGAGTGCGGAAGACTTTTGCAGTACTGCTTTTACCACAATAAAAGATCTAAACTTTGCACTTGGGACGGGTGTTGCTTCACTAAACTTTGATCCACTGCAGACAGTGAAAATTATAGCTACTGGAAAGTCTTCATCACTTCATTGTTGTTACCTAAAGCTAAACTAGAAACTAAAATTGGTGTGAAAAAAAAAAACTGAAACAATATTGTGCACTTACAAAACAACTGCAGTGAAATATTAACTCAGTCACTCCATTAGGTACACTGTTCAAATGTTCTTTAATGTTAATATCTAACCTGTCAATCACATAAAAGTAACTCAAAGCATGTCACATGGTCAAGCTCAACTGCTGAAGTTCAAACCCATCATCAGAATGAGCACCGCCCGGGTTCCGGTGCCGGTGCCAGTATTTGAACTGTTCAGCAGCTTTTCCACTGCGAACGCACTCAGTGCTCAGAAGTTTTGTTTGGACCATAAAATTCTCCCACGTTTGTGCCCTTCGGATTCTGTGTCCAGACGAGGACCCACCCACACTCATACCAGTGTTCTAGCTAGCAGCTGATCACCAGGCGCTGCGCCTTGCTAAGATGCTCTTGCACTGGGCTGAGGATTTCACCACTTCACTTTCAGAGCTCTGCTGTCACTGTGCAGCCAACAAATCTCCAGCAATTATGTGTTATTGTGTCAATATGGACCCAAATCCCTGGAGTGTTTCCAGCACCTTGTTGAATCTGTGCCCCAAAGAATTAAAAATAACTATTGCAGTATGGAAACTAACTGAAAATAAATTGAAAAATCAACGTTTGAAACTAAATAAAAACATAAACTAATAAAATAAATACCAGTATATTACTTTTTCTACTAGTGGTCTTCAAACATTTACTCTAATCATAAAATTTCTGATAAGAATATAGAAACACAATTTAACTTAACTATCTTGAATATTAATCCTCCGTGCATTACAAAAGACTGCCTGTCTTTTGCGCATGTAAAACTTTCCCACACTATTACGTGCAGAAGAAACACACCAGTCAGGTCTATGTTTACAAAGGACAACAGCTGGCAGTAACTTTCTTTAAGGGCCTGAACTATCTAGTATTAAGGTGGAGTTAATTTTCCAGGAAAAAAAGTTTAACAAGTGGACTTCTAATTTACTTTTAGAGGTCCTTTTATGTGACATGAGAAGACACAGGCATGTACAGACAAATTTCTTCAAGAAAGATTCAAAATGTAGAATGGCAACCTAAAATTGTTACATAATAGCCACCTCGCCATGTTTTGCAGACTTTCCATCATTATTCTTCTGATTTAATTACAGTTAACAGGCAATGTATGTAATCAGTAAGACTGAGTTTGTGGTCAAAGTAGAAGCAAATGAACTGACAACAGTAGATTTAAATCAATGGCTAGATGGTAAAACAAGAAAGCATAATGGCAATTTTAGTAATTGCACTGCAGGACAAGCCTTACACAAAAAAATGATTGGCAAACACACAAGCTGTAAATAATGTACAACTACTTATTAGACAAAAATCACTAAAAGCACCTGTAGAGTAACTCTGGGTTTGTTCATCACACTAGCTGTTGCCCTGTTAAACAGTGTCAGTCTGCTTTTGGCACTTAGGCCAATTGCTGTGTCAGCCAGACAGTCTTAGTTTATGGTAGGTAGTGAGTGGGTTCAGCTCATGCAGGACAGAGTTGTGGCTGAATTGCAGCAACCCAGAGACAACACCATCAGTCAAGGCCAAATATGGCCCATGGAAAGCTGCAGATGCAGGCCACACTTTGGCCAGCAATTCATTGCTATTTAGATGGGAGGCTATTCTTGGATGTTAGAATTGATTTCACAATCAACATAGCTCAGTATAATGGCCTTATACTGAAGAGACTTTGTCCTCCATGGACCCAAAACAGAAATTTCAAGGACACATAATACCCAATTTTAACAAAAAATGTCAAGCTGCAACGTGACCCCGCTGCTTGTTTTTTGCCATCTTTGTATCCCATAAATAAGCAACAAAATCCATCTTCAAACACTTACACATACATGCCTGTTTATTTCTCCACACCCAACCCACCAACTTTAAGAGTTTAGCAAGCAAACCTGAGTCCAAAACACAATTAAAGCTAGAGTGCATAATTGATGCCAAAGACAAATTTGGTCCCATAGATAAAATAGATGAACTTGGAGGGTTTCCATCTGTGCTTGCTGGAACCAGATGCTCCTTTTTTCAGCACTGTCCTACCTATCAATCATAAGTCTGCTTCCTAAGATGTAAATCTTAAGAACTTTAGATGTTCTTTAGTACATTACAAAGCACTTATTCATTCAGCCCTGTAAGAATTTTAAAATGTGAAGTGGTACAGTGGAAGTCTAAAATCCGTATGCTACATGCTGCAATCATGTGCTGCTTGCAAAGTCATGTGAAAAAGACTACATAGCCCTGGACCAGCATTTCACTCTGGTTGAGGCATGGACTTTAACTGGACCATTGCAACACCTTGATTCTTTTCTTTTTCAGTTATTTTGTTGCAGATTTGCTGCTGTGCTTAGGATCATTGTCCTGTCACATGACCCAATTTTAGCCAAGTTTTAGCTGTCCGCTTGATGGCCTGACGTTTAACTCTAGAATTTATCTATCTTTAGCCCTTTGGAGTCGATGAATGCGCTGCCTCCAGATGTATGTCTCAAGTATTCCAATCATTTCCCCGGCCACAGGTGTATAAAACCAAGCACCTAGGCATGCAGACTGCATCTATAAGCATTTGTGAAAGAATGGGTCGTACCAGTTTGGTACCGTGATAGGATGCCACCTGTGCAACAAGTCCAGTTGTGAAATTTCTTCAGTACTAAATATTCCACAGTCAACTGTTAGTGGTATTACAACAAAGTGGAAGTGACTGAGAATGACAGCACAAAGGGGTAGGCCATGTAAAATGAGTGGGGTCAGCAGATGCTAAAGTGCTTCATGGAATGGGTTTCCATGGCCAAAGCAGCTGCATCCAAGCCTTACATCACCAAGCGCAATGCAAGGGTGGTGGTGTAAAGCATGCCATCACTGGACTCTAGTGGAGATATGTTCTCTGGAGTGACAAATCATGCGTCTCCATCAGGCAATCCAATGGACAAGTCTGCTTTTTTGGGGACTTTGCTGACATTTTTAGTTGCCATGATTGTTATTCTCACACTGATAAATCCAAAAAACTGCAGCGTAAAAGTAGCCTGAAACTCACGGGTGGAACTGACGGTGCTGAGCACGCCACAATCAACCTGAACTGTAGTTACATTTCTCGGGAGGTGAACGTCAAGTTATGTCACTGTTACAGTACAGGATGCAGGAATGTTTGTGGCTATGACGTAGTTATGGTGTAGGTTTCCACTCAAGCATAAATAAAGCCTGAATGATGAAGATGGTAATAACAATAATGGGAAATTACCCTTACAAGCAAATTTTCATAGGCTTCTTCCAAAAAAATGACTGATCTGAAAGGGCAGAAAAATGTCCTGAAAGCATATTTAGATGTTAATACCTTAAAGGTTTGGTTTCTTACCTGCTTCAAAAAAAAAAAAAAAAAAGGCTAATTCTCCTTACATGTTTAATTGAGTAAATGGTGGTTTCCAGCTTCAGCTGTGCACACATTTTGTGTAGGGAGTTTCCAAAAAGACCAAAAAGGCACTTTTCCAAGCCCATAAATTTATAAATATTCCTTCTCATTAAGTGATATTTGATTTATGTACACTAGAGGGTATGACTGACAGGGATGCAGACAAAAACCATGGCTATCTTGTTTACATCTTTGTGCACGGGGGCCTAAAGACGACTTTTTCAGCAGTTTTACCAAGGTGCAGGCAGCGGGTTACTTTGATATGCGATAGCTCCACGACCATTTGAGATACTGGGCTGAGATTTTGTGCGTGTATATTTTGCACTCTTGATTTCCATAAAGCAATTTTCCACATTATATTTTGATTTTTAATTTTTGATTGCCAGTACATATTACAATGCACCATCGGACTTCAAAGAAATATAACATAAATGACCACTCAGTCACTGGGTTTCCAGCCTTCAGTGTCTGTGTCCAGAAAGAAGTATAATCAAGGTACTGTTAGAATCCAAGGAAATGTACAGTTAAAATGACATGAATTTTCAATAAATCCAGAAATCAACAAATTTAGTATATAAATAATTATCATCTCAATATTTACCAAAATGGCTGTGTTCATAGTTTTTGGGACAATCAAAAGCCACCAATATGGAACCACAACATAAAAGACAGTCACAGTTCTTTCAGAGTGGTCATCTTTCATTTGAGACTGCCCAAAATCAGCTAGTGTGTACCTGGCTTTAGGGAGTAAAGCCAGGTACACACTAAACTAGAAAATTCAGCTAAAGTAACTAAACAGAATTCATTTGTACAGGTGTGTGGACTTATCAGCATATATAGGTGTGCTTGTGAGGTGTAGCCCAATAACCTACTCCCTCTGAATTGTTGTTGGTTTGGAATGGCAGTTAATGTGATGGACCCTCCATGTGAGCAACACTGGGGTGGGAATGGAGTAAAATTTTTCTAGTTTATTCATTGTCTTGAGTGCTGGTTAAATCGTGCACGTTGAGCCCTCAATGCACAATTACGGTTACAGTATATGAGATCTGAATTATCTATAAGTCTTTTCTTGGCCTCTTTATTTGACTTGCACCTTTGACACAGACTGGTAATACCAAGATATCAGAGTATATTCTGTTAGCCAAGGTCACCAATTCAGTTAACATCCTTAAGCCATATCAAAACACTCCTAAATAAGTGAGTGTGCATCCTGCAGTGGTTGTTTCAACAGTTTTCCAACCAAACTGGAAATATGACGCAGTAGCAGGAAGGACCAATGTGATTGTATCAAATACACCAAGTAAGTCACTGTGGTATGAACTTTTTTTAGTCTTTCTGGCTGCATTAAACCCAACATCTCCTCCAAAGTGCCAAAATTACAATTTGAGGCACACTTTGAGTATTACATATTTTGTTTTTAAGTACTAAAGTAGAGCATACACTCAGGAAAGGAGGTGGACCATAACAAGAGTGAATGTCTTGTGAATTGTTTTTTAATTTACCTGCATCATTTATTATTTTGTACTTATTGGTTTTTCTTCACTTTGAATTTTTATTTTCAATCAAGTTTCATTTCAGTTAGTTTTCACAGTAGGTCTGCTTATTTCGACTTAGTTTTAATTGGCTGCGGTGTTACTTTGTTTGGTCATTATAGCATGGGTGGGATTTGTCAGGGCCAAGATTTTGAGATTTCTTAACAGGTATTAAAACTTTACAAAACACAACACTTCATGTCACACAGACTGACGCTCGCCAGAAGTAAACGATTTAAGAAAAAAAATGCATTTATAAATCACCCAATATTAAAAGTCATGTTTCATTAGTTTCTTTTACGTAACTCAAACATGTTTACACAACTTGTTTTTGTTTACTAGAATTAACCTTTGTCAGCCTATGAATGTTATTGAGTTATAAGAGTTTTTTCCCCACAATTCTCTTCTTTCAGAATTCCTCAAGGGCAAAAATTAAATAACCAAGTATCAATACCAGGGCTTTCAGCATTTTATTGCAATTTAACACCAAATGAACAAGATTCAAGGACTGCCATCCACCTACATGCAGAAGACTCAAAAACATGCTGGCTGTCAAACACGGCAGGGGCAACTCTAAAGCGGGTACAGAATTTACTCCACTACATTCATTATCAAGCTTTAGCTAGTAATTGCCTTGCACATTTAGATTTTTACAGATTAATTTAACAGTAAAGTAAATTAGCTTTCTTTGTGGTCCAGTAAAACTCTAGTGGCAAATGGGGGGAGGGCGGTGTTGGACACTGAAAACAGATCATTGATTAAAAGGAAATGTCTTCAAAATATACTTGTAGTTTTTTTTAGATCCATTAAAGAGACAATACAAATTTAGAGGGATGGAATATTTCAATGCAACAGTTTTAACTAAACAGAAGCTACCTGTGATCAAATGGGCCTGTTTGCGGATAATTAACTATGACCCTACTGATTTCAATTGACCCTACGAACATTGTTGATGCTGAGAAATTGGGTGCAACAAAATAACTGAATATTTATCAGGAGGGAGTGTACCGAATGAATGCCAGTTTAGCATGTTACCAAAACCAGTCTCTTCACAATAGAGCTTCCAAACCGATGCAGCGTCGGTTCAGCACGGTGCGTGAAAACTGGGTCCAATTTCAAAAACAGATCAATCATACAAATTAAGACTACCTGCCTATCGCTTATCAATGCACTGATCAGAAGGAGGGCTGAACGCCGCACGTGGTGCGAATGTCAGACTAAAGCGTGCTCCTCTTCCGCGTCCTTGAGACGTGATTTAAACACGACAGCGCTTAAAAAGACTAAATAACTAAAAATAACTAGTCGCTAATGTTCAAAACCCCGCAATACCTCACAGAGGCACTATTTAAAAGTCAATCAACCCCTTTGCTTCCAGAGTCAGCCCCTTCTCGGAAAGCTAACGTTAGCGTGGAAAGGAAAGACAACAATCCAACCAGCTAACATAAGCTAGCAGACGACTCACAGGAAATTAGCTCACAGTCTGCAAAGACCAACGATATAAAATACGGTCTTATGTTTCGTTACAAATGCTCGCAACAGCGGCGAACAAAATCTACGAGCCGTAGCAAACGCTGCCCGGATCCATGTTGTGGGAGTGAATGATAACAAATGGGTTTTTTTTTTATATATAGTTACCTCACTCGAGTGCCGTGTGCATCTCCTCTCCGCTCGGTACCAAAAAAAAAAAAAAAAAGTCAGTCAATTATACGTCAGCGCACGAGAGACCAGCTCATTCGCCAACGCTACTTGGGAACTTTACGTAGAGTTCGTAGGGATGGTCCTTTAGTCTACGTAATCTGCGTAATCAGTGCGCCGAAGAAAGCGCTGACGTTTCTTTCCGCCAAATTGTGTCTGGGTTATCATATGACTGTCTGAGGAGTGTGTGTTCTTTTTCAGGCTGTTGTTAAGCAAGAAAACTGGACAGCAATTACACGTTACAATCCACAGTTTTCAGTGACGTGAAAACTATGAATTAGGGAAAGCAGGGGCAATTTTAGATATTTTTTTTAAAAACTTTTTTAGCTTATAAGAAAATATACATGCAATAAGTAACAATACAATTGATAAAGTCTCAATAATAAGAACAAAGCCATAATGTTAAATTTAATGCAAGAACAGATTTTTTAAAGCAAGTCCTATTAAACCACAATATCTTCAATAAAGTCAAGCCTTAAATAAATTACAACTTACAATGCTTTTGTTATTTATTTATTTTGCATAAGGTTATAATGAATTACTTTGGCCTGTGTTCTTTATAATATATGTGCTTCTGGCAATACATTCTCATCTTTATTTTTCCTGGCTCTTATACAATCAAATGACTTTCAATCACTGATGCAAAACTAAGAATTAGAGGAACTTTGCTTTTTTTTTTTTTCCTACCAGACTGTGCCTGGGTTGTCATGTGACTGTAGAATACTCTTTACACTGATTTTTTTTCAGACTTTTTGAAAAATGAAAATTTTACATTTACATAATAACTTACAGAAACACAACAAATAATTAATACATTTTCAATAATGTGGAAATCCCTAAAATATTAATTATATTAATGCTTAAAAGAAAAAAATAATTCAAGATAAACTAGTGTACCTCTATTAAAGTCACAGTGTGCAAATTAATTACAAAGCATGTTCCAGGTTTTTGATGCAAGAAAACCTGCACTAAAACTTTAGACAGTACAAGAATATATATATATATAAAAAAGAGACAGGTCAAGCTAAAATGATGCAGCTCGTTTTCCCTGGGCAAACACATTCACTGTTGATTTAGCACTGAAAAGTCTTAATCGTCAATAACTGCTACAAGAACAGAAACCACTCATTGTTTTGCTGATAAATTATTTCCTTTTAAGTAATAGTGGATTGAAAATGATTAAATATATTCAAAATACATTCAGTGAGCGGTGTGTATTGTTTGTTAGTAGATCTATATCTATAAATAATTCCTTTTTTAAGGTTTCAGGAAAAGAAATGAGAATTGAGAGAACTGTACACGGAGCAGCAACCTGAAAAAGTGAACAAAGCCTCAGATGAATACACCCTCTAATTTTACTCACATCCTCATTACTTACAATCACTGGCTATGTGAGATTAAGGTCATCAACTTTGCTCTGACAACAGACATGCCATGATTACAGGGAGTTAACAGCGTTTTACAAATATGTTGGAGTGGAGAAGCTGATTGTCTCATTGTGTCGGTCAACCTTTTCAGTGAACTGAAAACCACATTTTAACATTCTGTTTGTTTTACTTTAGTCTTCATTCACTCCACAGATGTCCCAGTGACGCGCTCCAAAAATTCAGTCAAAGGTGACGCACAAAACCACAAATGAGGGGTCTATAAGAAGTGTAATTTAAATTCTGCTATTTAAATTACCGTTAGTGTAAACTGAACATGACCAGAAGGGAATCCATCAGACAGGGAATGTACAGAGGCTGAATAAGCAATTTAAATGAGCTGAATCTTCCTTTTTTTAATGTGCCGGTTCCTTATTTACTTCAACCAAATACGCAGCTTGTAGCCCATCAACAGAATATTTCAAATGTACTGCAAGTACTGTACAATAATCAGAATGAAGCTTGTTGTTATTTTAACTTTTCGTGATCAGTGTTTGTTTCATAATAAAAAAAAATTTTTCTTTTCATAATTGAAAATCTGCGTCCGGATTATCACTGGGAGATGCAGCCGCATCACCAACAGAGGATCCTAGCTACCACGGAAGGCACAGAGGTCATGTCCTCAGCACTGTTTTTGGAAATATGGGGAATTTTAACCACCTATACACAGATCTATATTTATATTTTATTACATTCCTGACGTGTTGCTCAAAAGCAGGAAAAAAAAAAGCAAAAAGAAAGGGAGCTTTGAAGACTTACCTTCAAGAAAAGGCTCAGCTGATTTAGCCAAAAACAGGATGTTGACTTTGAAGTTTATGCAGCATACGCATCATTTAAAAAGAGAACTACTCTGGGTCTGGACAACTTGTAATCACTGAGGGAGGAATGTTAATTTCCAGCTTCAACAACATATCTTACAGGATACTTTAGGGGTGGCTGCCTGCCAGCTATAGCTCAGTAGAGGGGTGGGTGACGTAGTAACAATATGACCTCAAAAATGAAGTAAATCTACTACCAAATGAGTTCACACATAAGAAAATCCACCCATCTGAGTCACCCGGTCAAAACCCAGGCCTATAACCAACAGGGATACTATGTGTCTGAAATCACTCCATTGAGTCATTCACTGACGCAGTTCTCAACATACTAAGTTTTCCCGATTGTGCCCAGTAAAGTAACATCGTGAAATCATTTTTTTTTTGTGTCATCACTGACTCTCAGTGAGTAAATAATCTTGATTTGTCACCCTCTGATATGAGAACATTATATCATGCCAGTATGGGTAGAAAAAGTATATTTATTGCATGAACACAGAGGCTCTGTGCCAATTTTACCTCTGACCTCTCGGTCAGGCCGGCAGTGTATTTACACTGGACTTTTTAAACAGTGTATCGAAGCAATGAGAATTAAAACACAGCGCTGCAAGGAATCCATCAAGGTGAAATGCTCTGAGATTTCATGTCTGGCCATATTATGTGGTATGGCACAGAAGAGGCTGAGTACAACTGACCTTCACTGCCTGTGTGTAGGTGGCTGTGAGTGTGTGTGCTTGCATGTGCAGGTGAGCGTGAGGCATTTGAACACTCTGAGGGAGCACACAGCTAATTTCAGTCGGCCACGCACCAGCTGGGTCCACTTCCCTGCTCCTCTCCACTCCAGGTTTTCCTCCTCCCCTCCCACCTCATGTTGGCTGTCTCTCGTGATCATAGGGAGATTAATATCAAGTGATTGGCAGCCATGTTCTCGCTTAGCGCTCCAGTCATGGTGCCCCGGGGTCTCTGCCAGTCGTAAAGCAATAGTGGAACTGCCACTGTGGCTTTCACTGTCATTTAGCCAGTACCCAGCCCCAGCAGACAGGGGATGAAAAGTGCCAACAACTGCATTGAATTATGAGCTCAACTCAGCCCCGGCCATATATACAGCCCAGCACAGGGAGCCATTTCCTGCTGAAATGCCTCTTGCTGCAGATTACTGAGGTAATATTTCCTGGACTGCAACTAGAGTGGTTATGGTCTGCAGGCAATCTACCTGACGCAGCTTTTGCCCATGGAGGTACGACTGGTATGAAAGACGAGGCATTGACTCATGGTGAAATTGCCCTTTTTATCACACAGTGGTTAAAAAAGGTGAGGTGATTTTTAATGAGGACAACTATTATAACGTTTCACACCAACCTGAGGCCATAAGAGGTCGAATAGCTACTATGCACAGTTACAGACACAAGTGAAATAGTTCATTGGAGTTATACAGTATACCCTATTATAAACCTATATTACTGGTGTCAAATTAAGGTCGTACATCTTCAATATGTCCTTCCATTTGATGGAAATAGGCACTTGGGGTATGCAGCCTGGCTCTAATGTGTGTGTATGTGTGCGTGTGCATGTTCTTGGCTGACATTTTGCTGATACAGAGCATTACTGGCACCCCTGCAGACCTGCTTGAGCTCTGTCCTGGAGGGCAGCCAGTGACAGAAGAAAAAAAGAGAAAGTGGGAATGAAAGGGAGTGATACAACAAGTGACAAGTTTTAAATATCAGTTCATTAGCAGCCTGTAAACCCATCTAATGAGTGCTCATGGATTTTTCATTCCCTTTAATCGGGTAAAGGTTGAAGAAAGGTGAGAGCGCTTGCTTGTTTTCCCCTCGGGTTTGTTGTACTTGCCAAAGCTACAATGCACACACATAGCAATGCAATAGACGACCAACACCTACCCACCCTCCCAACTCACACACCGTCGATCGATGCAAGCAGGGGAAGAGCATCCAACAAGCTCCATTAGGCTGCAGTTGGTCCATATGAATATCCACTGATGTAGTAGATCGACTTCTTGACAGCATTAGTCTTCAGAGACCTGTCCCGAGATCGCGATCCATCTGCACTCAATTTCTTCTTTGGAAATACAATTTTAACATGTTTCTCTAAAATTAGCTCATTGTTAAAAAAAACCCCCACTAATTAATCTCTGTGTGTGTCCAAAGGTGTCCACATGTCTCATTCCTAATTTATGCAGCCCAGTATCAAGATGGAGCTAAGTCACCAGTGTAGCAACCGTGTGCTATTTTCAATGTCATATTAGAATTAAATTAAATTTTATTTACTTATTTTTCTTTATCTTTTGATCTAAATCACATCTTTGTAGAGTTAAAAATGCTTAAAAACGCACGAATCCCACAATTATACACATGCACACCTCGTTTTATTGGCACAGTCCTTTTAAAGCTCTTGAGTGTTTTTCCCCACACCTGCTGGGCTGCATGGGTATTTGATCAAGTAAACTCCATTCTTGGTTAAATATAATACAGTGTCATTAAGTTTAATAGTTCATCTTGTTATTTGGTCCAGTAAAATAAGTACAATTGGTAAAAGAACTACAATTAGATTCTTTAAAGGTACAAATTCAGATTATGAACATAGACGTACAGCATACTGTATGTTTCACATTGGGAAACACTTATACTGTACATCACTTTAGGCAGAAGTCATTTTTGAAGTGGATTACAACAGCCCTGGGTGTTTAATGTTTAATTATTTTTTTTTAAATTATCTTTTCCAGGTGTGGAGACTTTCAAATAAGACCTAAGGCCATTGTTTGGAGGAGGTTTCTTTTCTTTTTGTTAAGGTTTTAATCTTGGGTAACTATTCATTCTTCTTGGAATCAATCTGCTTGATTGTCATGGTCTATTTGCTGAGTACAATTTTCTGATCCAAGTAAATTGGCTGATGGAGGCGTTTTTCTTCAGGTGAAATGGCTCAAATGACTGACCATGATAAAAAATGATCAGATTAGATGTTGTTTTCTTAAACATATGGTACCACAACTATCATTTCCCCTCATTTTTATAAACAATTGTGTATTTTAAAGGAGACTGTATCTTTTACACCCATCATTCCTTGCAGCCACAGTTTCCCACTGTCCTTCAGCAGGCTGTTTCCAAAACTATTTACATAAAATTTCCATGATTCATGACCACCTACTCTTCCTGTGGGCTCAAGGGGACCCAGGGGCCACACCCTCAGCCAATGAAAATGCTATCTAATGAATAATGAATAATAAACTTTCCTAAAATTGCATCTTTTCTGCAAGTAATAGCTGCAGGTGAAGGCTTCTGACCCTCTTCAAGGGTGGGAGCTTAACAGGCCACAATGCAAACTCTGGCACAGAAGTCGCATCACTCAGTGACGGAGGGGCTCGTGAAAAAGGTGTTAATCTCTTTGGATTTTCTAGCTTGACCTGCAAATATCTTAGAAAGACCTAAATTTTACCTTAATTCACAAATTGTTTTTCACAATCCCAGAACTTTAAGTTTTAGGACCAATTTTTGTTTGCCCATGATGGGGCATAAAACTCAACAATAAACTGCCAAACATGAAGTTTAACATGTATCCAGGTTCATAGATTTCTAGGGTTGGCATTACAATCACATTAGCACTCTTTTCTAGGTATTTTTATGGTCATTTAAGAAACAGCAGTAATTTTTTCAGCTTCTGATTGGGTCTCCATCAGCTCCTGAGGAAAATGGCAGGATCTGTAGCTTACTAAAAATGCATCCTTATTCACTGGTTAGTTCACTTATTTTGTCTGCCATGTGTGCAGGTCACATAGAGAGACTTTATCAGAGCTCGTTTGCTAATGAGAACATGAAGAGATGGTTGGTGATTTAGGTTACAAAAGTATGAAGCTGCAGCTATGTGGTCAACACAGTTTCTTTGTGCATACTATCAATCATTATCATGGAATAAATGCTATAAAAAGTTCATTGTTTGCCCCATCTTTTTGTTATGGTATGAATGCTTTTTAAAGCAACATCTTCTTTTCTTTGTGTTCTCAGTATGACTCGCAGGTTTCATTTGTGTAAATAGTTTCTGATTGTGCTAGTTTAGAATTAGAGCAGTGGCTGCTTTAACTTAGATTCAATGCTTATAAGAGAAACATATTTTTTATTCTGCTACATGCACAGATCTGTTTCTTTAATGGCAAAGACACACCACAGTGTTCAAGTTCCCATAGGGGTAAACTACTGTATATGAAGTGTCATTCAAGGCTCCTTTACAAGAGCTGATTTCTATGCAAGATCAAGTGTTCACACTAAAAGAACAATTCTTTCAAGTCATCTTCATCCTGTCAAACCATCTTCATCTTTTTCCATTCACAGAGGAGTGCGTTTGATTCCTGGCAGCCCTGACATTTTCTCAAATCCAGTTGCAGCTCCTCCTGTCAATAACAGCTATTGTGCTATTTCATCTTCATGAGATCTTAAAGAGAAGGAATGGGCATGTTCAAAGGCTTCCTGCAGAGAAACATAGTTTTAAAGGGGTTTAAATCTCATGTCTACATACCAGGGCGAATCAAAGTACAGTTTTAATTTTTTAGTTCAATTTTTTTTTCATTAAAAAAAAAATAATGACACGACAATGTTAAAGGGAAGTATTTGACAGCACTGTATCATCTACAAAAAGAGCACTCTGCTTATGCCATTCGTACTTGTACGTCTGTACACATTATGTGGTTGTTAAACTGATATTGTCATGAACCTGGCTGACCTCCTTCTCTCCCCTCTCTCTGGTTTGCCACTCTGGTGTGTGTGTTTTATAACCAATCCTTGTGTTGTAGAGGCAAGTCTTCCTCCAGCCCTCATTTGCAAAACACTTAGGCTGATACCCACAGCTGCTGGATGTTTTGGGTGTTCAGCAGGTTCTTTATAAGCTGGAGGAGTCGTGTATTCAATGCCGGATTGTTAACTAACCCAGTTAGTGAGATTGGCTCATCTGTAATTGTGTTTTGGCTTTCCCCTTCTACCAGTGGACCTTGGTAATCCTGTCCTTTTTCCTGCACAGAAGAACGGGACCTCTGGGTAGATTCCAGAGAGCGAGTGTGAGGCGTGGCTAAGCAGAGAATCCATCTTTTTTTTTCTACGACTGCAAGTTGTAGCTGCCACAACCCTTGCTCTAACCGTTATTACTCGTGTTTACCTTACACTGTAAATAAACACACTGGACACTGATTATAACGGGTCTGCATCTCGGGTTCACCAGATCCCTTTGCCATGACAGATATAATGACCAGTCAAAATCTTTAATAGGTGATCCATTACCTAAAATGCAATGCTCTACTGGAAAACCTTGTGTCCTGAAATATACATGGATCTTACTTTAGCACATGCCATCCACCTAAACATTGTTGCAGAACAAGCCCATTCCCCAACAGCACTCCCTGATGGATTTGTTGTGATTACTGGATTTGTTATTTTAGTCACACATTACAGGAATAAAGGATCATAATTAAAGACCACTCTGCATGTCTAGCAAAGCCAGATAGCTATATAAATGCATGAGGAGACCACAAGATTATTCACCTTGGTTGCCTGGGTTTTCATCTGACGCTGGTGAATATTGTTGAGTGTTGTTGTGACAACATTAAGACATCTGTACATTCTGTTTGTGTCAGTTATTATCTAATATTAATTATATTTAAAAAAAAAACAAATGAAGAAACAAGGTCAAAAATACTTGGTTTTATTGGGCTCAAGTGTCAGAAAGTAGAGGTAGGGTACACTGGACAGGTTGTCAGCTAACACACAGAGACAACTCACATTCACATCTGCAGTCAATTCAGAATCACTAGTTAACCTAACAAGCATGGAGGAAGCTGTGGTATGCAGAGAGAACCCGCACAGGTGCAGGGAGAACATGCAAACTCCACACAGAAGGATCCCAACTGGCCAGCCAGCTAGCTAGCTTGAACCAGGAACACGCTTGCTGGGAGGCACCAGTGCTAACCACTGTACCACTGTGATGTCAAGAAAATTAACGTTTGTTATAAAAGACATAGACCAGCAACGCCAATTATCTGGCAACAACATGAGGCATTCTAGGGATTTCCTTGTTTGATTCAATTAATATACTTGTCTTTGATATTTTTTCCTTGTGTGATATTTACAGTTTCAAGGCGCATCATTTTAATAAGGTTAGTTCATATCATACACTGCAGTCCATTCAACTACAATGTTTGAAAAACATGTAACATTAACAGCTGGCTACAATGGGCTTGTTGCATAAATATATTTTCAGTTATAATTAGTTAAACAACACGTACATTTTTACTTGAAGTCCAACACAGTCCCTTTACCCGTTTCATCTCCAGCCCCAACATTTCGACACCTGTCAAAACCTGGATTCTTAGGACAACACAAAGAAAAAGTTATAAGACCTGTCACCGAGATGAAGCATTTATTCTGTGTGTCATTCTCTCTTATCTATCTTTCATTCCTTCTCCCTTTTCCTTTTCTGTCTTCATCTGCTGCTTGTCTACAGAAGAAAATGCACTCCAGAATCACTGCAAATAACACTTTTTCATTTGATTTTACATGTGATCAGACAGATACTGCAGTTTTTTATATATAAATAACTCAGTAAAAATGTAAGACAGCGTTTCATATTTACCAGGTATGTCAGGCATCCCATGGAGGATGAGTCACAGCTTACATACCATAAGAAAAAAATAGCTGACATTTACGTTTCATTTGCATGTGAATTCTTTATTTTTATCTTTTGTTCTTAAAAAAAAAGTGTGCTACTAATGCCCAATCTCTGCAGTGTTTTATAGTTATAGATAGCCTAAAGCGCTGCATAGCAATTCAAAAGGTGATTTGATATATACAGATTTTATTACACTACCCAATCATTACCATAATTTTACGAGTTTTCCGTCACATTTGTTATGGAAAGTGTTCTTCTGATGGCCATGCCGTGCTTCTACTCTGACGTCCCAAATCCGTTTTCCAATGTGCTGTCACAATTCATCAGTTTAATTTGAAAGATCACAAGCATGCTTAGCCACGAGCGTCAATGCTGTTATTCAATAAGATGACCATGTTTCATTCTTCATCTCTTATGGAAACAGCAAGAAAAGTGCAAATGGAAGGCCTCTTTCCTTTTATCCAGAACAGAGATCTGATGCTATGTAAACAGCAATAATTTTCTCAGTGTCACAGGTTAACTTCATGAAACAAAATTCTTGTAACACATAAATAAAAAGAATGGCATATGAGATGAAATTGGAATTAATTAGATGGAAATCCATCCATCCATCCATTTTCTTCTGCTTATCTGGGACCGGGTCATGGGGGACGCAGCCTAAGCAGAGAAGCCCAGGCCTCCCTCTCCCCAGCCACCTCTTCCAGCTCATCTGGAGGGACCCCAAGGCGTTCCCATGCCAGCCAAGAGATATAATCTCTACAGCGTGTCCTGGGTCTGCCCCGGGGCCTCCTCCTGGTAGGACATGCCTGGAACACCTCACCCAAGAAGCGCCCAGGAGGCATCCTAGTCAGATGCTCGAACCACCTCAGCTGGCTCCTTTTGATGTGGAAGAGCAGTGGCTGTATTTTGAGCCCCTCCTGAATGACTGTAGTCCTCACCCTATCTCTAAGGGAGAGGCCAGCCACCCTTTGGAGGAAGCTCATTTCTGCCACTTGTATCTGTAATGATGCAGCTTCTACATCACTACAGATGCAGACGCAATCTGTCTGTCAGTCTCCCACTCCCTTCTCCTGTCACTCGTGATCAAGACCCCGAGCACCTTAAACTCCTCCACTTGGGGAAGCAACTTGTCCCTGAGCCAGAGTGGGCACTCCACCCTTTTCTGGCTAAGGACCATGGCCTCAGACTTAGAGGTGCTATTTTTCATGCAAGTCACTTCACACTTGGCTGCAAATCATTCCACTGCGAGCTGGAGGCCACCACTTGATGAAGCCAATAGGGCTGCATCATATGCAACCATCAGAGATGAGATTTTGAGGCCACCAAGGTGGAAACCTTCCGTCACTTCGCTATGCCTAGAAATTCTGTTTATAATTTTTATGAACAGAATCCGTGACAAAGGGCAGCCCTGGAAAAGTCCAATACTCGCAGGAAACGAGTCCAACTTATGGCTGGCAATACGTACCATGCTCTCGCTGTGGTTGTTCAGGGACTGAATAGTCCTCAACAATGGGCCAGACACCCCATACTCCCGCAGCCCCCCCCCCACTTGATACCCTGAAGGACGTGGTCGAATACCTTCTCCAAGTTCATCCTCAAGAGGACAAAAAGCTGGTTCGGTGTTCCGCGACCAGGATGTAAACTGCATTGTTCCTCTTGAATCTGAGGTTCGACTAATGGACAGACCCTCCTTTCCAGCACCCTGGCATAGACCTCACCAGGGAGACTGAGGTATGTGAGGGTTGAAGTCAACAGAGCCCCACCTGCACTATACACCATGTGAGTAGAGCACTGCTTTACTCTCCTGAGTCACCTGACAATTTGCCAGAATTGCTTTGAGGCTGTCCAAAAGTCGTTCATGGCCTCACTAAACTCCTCCACCCTCGAGTTTTTTCTTCGGCAACCTCTTGAGCCGCATTCCGCTTGGTCTGCTGGTACAGTGCCCATCAGCTGTCTCCGGAGTCCCACAGGCCAACCAGCTGATAGGACTCCTTCAGCTTGATGAGTCTCTTCACTTCTGGTGACCACTGTCTGGTTTGGGGATTACCAAAATGACAGGCACCAACCACCTTGCAGCCAAAGCTCTGAGCAGCAGTCTGAACAATGGAGGTGCGGAACACGGTCCATTCGGACCCAGCCTCATTCGCAATGCTGTTGAAGTTCTGCCAGAGGTGGGAGATCTTGCGGACTGGGGCCTCTGCCAGGCATTGCCAGCCTATATGTTTAGGTGTGCCAGGTCTGTCCAGCAACCTCCCCACCACCTGATCCAACTCCCCGGCAGGTGGTGATCAGTTGACAGCTCAGCTCCTCTCTTCACCCGAGTGTCCAGAGCATACAGCCACAGATCTGATGATACGATTACAAAATTGTTCATTGACCTGCAACCGAGGGTGTGGTGACATGTGCTTTTATGGACATTCCTTATGTTCGAGCATGGTATTCATTATGGACAAACTGTGGTTTGCACAGAAGTCCAATAACAAAACACCACTCGGGTTCAGATCAGGCAGGCTGTTCCTCCCAATCACGCCCTTCCAGGTCTCACTGTCATTGCCCACATGACTGTTGAAATCTCCCAGCAGGACGATGGAGTCACCAGATGAAGCACCCTCGAGCACCCCACCCAGCGACTAAAAAGAGTGGGTACACTGAACTGTCACAGTCAGGACTTGTTCTCTGGCCTGAAAGTACAGGGAAGCAACCCCTTGTCCACTGGGTGAAACTCCAGTGTACAAGTACACATGTGGCCCTGGAGGTCTGAACACTATTTAAAGGTTCTGGGAGAGACCATGGAGGAAATTGGTTGGGGACTTGCTAGGGATTTTTAGGTGTTTTGTGGGGATTTGTAGGGATATATGCTTTTAGTGTAGATATGCGGTTTATGGATATTGTTGGGTGATTGTTTTAATTATAAATGATAATATTTAAATAGTTACATGTCTTAATTGCCTTTTTGGAAAGTGTGTAGACACCTCTGCCAGATTGTTAGCAAAGTGTGGCTCATCAGTAGCAGGGTATAAAGGGCTGCTTATTACCCATTTGTGGCTGGTTTTGTTTGTGCTGCTGTTATACTCACATTTGCTTCACAAGGCACCTGAGTTAACTGTTGTAAATTAAAGCCTTGGTAAATATAAATAATGACGCTCTGACTGTATTAAAAATCCTGTCTCTGTCTGTCTTGAAGCCTTGCTACTCAATGGTCATTCCTCACACTTTATTTTTCTGTCTGAGTCTAGACAGCAGCAGAGAAAAGACCTTTGAATTTTCCTTTTACAAAACGTTTCAATTAAAGATATTGAACTGGTTGATTTTGTTAGTGAGCACTTGTCTGGGAACCAAAAGTCACTGCTCTTTGTAGAGCGAATAATCCATTTATTTACACCTACATGCAGCATTCACTTAAACTTTGCAGTATTTATTTCAATCTTTTCACCAAATTTCACTTTGATTGACCCTGAAATTTTGACCTGAAAGATATTCTAATCTCACTAAAGAAATCAGTAAAGTTGATGCAATACTTCACTAAACTCAGCACTAATTTAAGCTGATTAGAATTTTTAATAATCTGGCTTTAAAGGCCACTTTTTTGTAATCACAAGGCCTAATCCCTGCTTTAGAAACTGGCCCCAAAATGAGCAGAACAAGGGAGAGAGTTCACATTGTAATTTGCATGCTGGCCCTTAGCAGGAGCTTAGTTGGCTTATGCCTGAGGCGGCCTGTGCCACTGTATTCCTCCACAGGAAAGTCTGCCTCATCACTACCAGGGAAGATGAAAAAAAAAAAAAAACGAAAAGAAAACAAAAACTTGTTTTAAAAGTCCTCGAGCGTGGAATGGAGTTTCCCTAGTGTTTCATGATGTCCGATGACATTTAGATAGGAGGCAAAGGGCTCTCTGTTTGAGTTCATTAATAAAAGTTTAAAACACAAAGTGAAGGCGGATAACTTGGAATTATTCCCTCTAAAGGTCAAGTGAATCTCATGCAATTACTGAGTGACAGGCCAAATCTAGACTGTGCCAGAAATAATTGAAAAAGGGGGTGTAGAAAAGAAGTGCTTATATGGTTTGCTTGTACAGTATTAGCTGAGTTTTTTTGGTGCATCTTTGAATAATAATATAGTGCTTTTTGATATATTTAAAATTAAGCTACATAAAACATAGTCCCAACCAAATATTGCAAACAACACAGCCAACACCTTCTCATCCAGGAGCATCAGACATGATGCTGCCTGTGTTTTGGTGTTGCTGCCTTGTTGTAGCTGCAGCAATACTGGAAAAATACTAAGCTATTAACCCAGGATATTATATTCTGTAGGTCTACAAAGTCATAGGTCTATAAAGCAGGAGGCCTTTGGTTCTATCTTTATTGCGATATGTCCTGAATTTCTAAAATGGCTGTAGGTGGGGATGCAGGGTAAATGAAGTGCTTAATGTGCACACAATAAACTGCTGTACAAATGTGTGGGTAAATGTGTCTGTAGTTTCAAATGCTCTGAGTGGTCACTAAAAATGATTTGGTTGGATTTAGGAAAAGATTGTGGTTTTGATTGAAATACACTCCTACACAACAGTGGCTCTATGCAGTGAAAAATTACAACCCCTCTCACTATGATTTGGTGTGTTACAAACTGCCATCAAAGCTAGCGGCTTTGACAAAATGGCATGGAAATGCAATGTCAACCAGTGGGCCAAGCTTTGGCAGTCCATCCGAGTCTTGGACAACCACGGCTCCCTTTGCATGTCTTTTGGATGTGGTGACCAGATAATGATAGGCAAAATAACCGTTAGTGATTTGAAGTGAGTAAAACTTTGAAACTAACTTTAAATTCAACAGATACCACTGACTGAATCATGGAGTGTGAAAGATCAATAAGGAGAGATCATTAGGAAGAGCTGTAAATTATTTTTTACTGATACACAGAATTCAATTAAACGATTAGACTCCGATGGCCCATCGAAGCAGAACGGAATCCCAGCGATGAAAGGAATTAGGGCAGGACCCCCCCCCGAATCTAGACGCTGCTTGTGGTGAAGCTAAAGATGAAGGCTTGGGCGGCACACTGAGTGATTTGAGTGAGGTGGAGATGGGGAGGAGGTGGGTTACACAAATAAGTCTCCAAGGAAGAATGACAGGCAAGACGTGAGATTTAAAGTAGACTGATTGGCTTGAAGAAGGCGTGCAATAAGACGATTGGACTACAGCAATGATGTCAGCTTTGACTTTGACAGCATGGGAAAGAGAAGAATAAACTAGCCGCCAAATACCCCGGAAAGCCACCAACGCAGATGCTGGTGACGGTGCAGGGCCAGTTCTGTCTCAGTGTGTTTTGAGAACAAGACTGCATTTCAGTGGGCTCAAGAGCTGATTATTCCACAGTGCTGCTATCAGACGCTGGGGTAATTTTGGTTGCAAAAAAAATGACAGAGGATGGAATTTGTGATCTGCATCTGCCAGTCAATGGTGAATTTTCTGTGCTAGCTCTTCTAGCCACAGATGTCAGGGGTTCCAACTTTGGGCTCAGCAATAATCTTGTGCTGCTCTGGTCTCAGGGTTTTGGAAACAGCACCAGCCTTTTTTTTGGCTGATATGTGTGAAACTGGCAGTGCATTGATGGAAAAGTTATCTCTGTATTTGGCAAAGTATTAGCCTTTTAAATTATGTTTGTGGCACTGAGAAGGCGTAGGAAACAACACTAAATCAGTTCCATATAAAAAAAAGCTGACATTCAGAAAGAGGAAGTCAACAGTGTCCTTACAATACTTCGACTCTTATCGCCAGAAGGGGAAGACAAAAGTTCAGTGTGATAATTGACTTAATGAGGATTTTATGATGTGTATTTAGTAGAGCTTTAGATTGTGGAAGATGTGTTTTCCACAACTGATACAAAAGAGAAAACAAAAAGCAAGCATTTTGGATAAAAGTGCCACATTAACATTATGACCAGCTACTGCCCACCACTTATATAATTCAGGCAACTTTACTTTAAAGCTTAAGCTATATCCAGTCTCCACATACTGTACAGACAAACACACACACAGGCACTCATTATTTCTTGGCCAATTATATTACATCAATACATCTTGCCATTTAAACGTTCAATATAAAGCGAAGCAGTTGACACTTTTTATTTGTGCTCAGTGTCCCCACTGGTTTCTTCATGATCCCTCTGCTTTATCTTCTCCAGACATGGCTGAATGTGTTGTGTGACATATTTGATTATTCTGTAGTGCTGCTTTGCAAGAGGAGGAGACGATGATGTGAAGGAAAAGAGGAGTTTTATTATGAAAGTGTCCCTGGGTCAGACGTCTGCTTATGAGAAACATGTTTTGTAATTTGTTACTTTCTTCTTGGAGAATATAATACTGTAAACGTCTGGATCTCACAGATTTCGTCTGGGTCTCTGTGTGACTGTCTGTGTCCCTCTTATTATTTGAAAACTCTGGCATGAGAACACAGAGAACTTTTATCAGTGGGACAGTGAGATTTTGACACCTCCAGCACAAAATGTGACAATCATAAGCATGTCAGTGGGCCTGTCATAAAAGCAAACCTGTTACAGAATTACTGCGCTATTGTTTGATGGGAAACAGTCCTCTGAGACCTTCTTGGCAGTGGTTCATGTGGTTCTGAATTGATCAAGAAAAGAATGGAGCTCATACAGCACAAGGCGTTTATTCAAGCAATAAAACCGAGCTCATGCCTGCCTGAATTTACAATAGCTGTTTTCTTCTAGCACTCTTACAGGCTGTCTGGCTTACATTCCTTCTTCTCTGCATGAAACTCACATGTTCTTATAAACATTTGATCAAAAGCAACTCTGGACTGTGATGGATGTAAACAAGCACACATCACTGTGTATAGTTTCTGCTAGCAGACAGGTAAAGTTGAAAAGAAAGCCAGATCGCAAAAAAAGAAAGAAAGAAAAGAAAAAATGATTAAAGCCATCTAACCTAATTTTAGAAAATTAATGTGATAATCTGCTTATAGAGTGTGCAACAGCTGGATTGTTTTGTTTTATTTTTTTTTCTGTTTTCATCTGCCAAGAAAAGTTTGGCATTGGATGCTGTTCATCAAAAATAACAGTCATATTAATTTGCATTTACAAATGTGTTTTTGGAGGAAATGCAGGGTGATGCTTGGATGCAAAGAACACTTTATATTCTTGTCAACATGTGTCAGGTTTTCCCCCTATGCCCATTCTTGGAATGTAAAGTGTGATCTACATGTGTCAATAATGTTTTAGACATGCATTTTTGGTTTGTGTAGCTGGATGCCCCACACATCTGCCGACTTTTAACTCTATGGGTCATCTTAACTAAACAATCCTGAAAAAGAAAAGGTAAAATAATTTAGAAGCCCGCTACATATCTGGAGCCTCTCCCAGCTGTCACAGGGCGAGAGGCAGGGTACACCCTGTACAGGTCGCCAGCCTGTCGCAGGGCCAACACAGACAACCATTCACACCTATGGGCAATTTAGATTGGCCAATTAACCTAACCCCAGTAAGTGCATGTCTTTGGACTGTGGGAGGAAACCCACGCAGACACGGGGAGAAAATGCAAACTCCACACAAAGAGAAATTTATTAATAGCGCCAAGCAAAATACAGCTGGGTTCAATGGGAGTATCATTTGTTTTTTTCTGGTTTTTGTTATCCATCCATCCATCCATCCATCCAATCAATTCAGGATCACAGTCATGCTCAAACCTATCCCAGCTGTCATAGGGCAAGAGGAGGGGCACACCCTTGACACAGAGAGACAGACAAAAAAAAAAAAAAGGTACTGTAAATTTCACATCTACAGCCAATTCAGAATCTCTAATTAATCTAAGCTGCATATCTTTGGACTGTGGGAGAGCGCTAAGGTGTCTAGGGAGACCCCACACAGACAACATGCAAACTCCACACAGAAAGGTCCCGGCTGACCAGTGGATTCAAACCCAGGACCGTCTTGCTATGGGGTGACAGGGTAACCAGTGCACCACCTTGCCATGCCTGCTCATAAACCACAGTATTAAAAATAATTTTAAAGTTGTGCTCTCATTGCACTTCAGAGTTTAAAGTTGTTGCAAATAATTCTGATGGCAGTCCAGAAATTACACCCTAAAAGCACAAATATCAAACCGATGTTGGCACCTGGATAAATGTTGGAGAATCTTAAGGATAAATCAAAATTGTTTAATATTCATTTCAGCAAGTGTTGGGATATTTCAATGTGTGAAAGTCTTCAACAGCTCTACAATTCATAAGCTACACTGCTAGCGTGGCTAAAAATAAAAGAAGATTGTGGGAGCAGAAGTTCTGAAAAGTAAAAACTGATGACTTCTTCTGCCAAATGATACTTGAAGTTAGGCATCACTTTTTCAGTGACTTATGACTAATTTATTTATTACATTTTTAACTGTGTTATCCAGTGCATATACTGTAGATGTTCCATAACCACCCCAGTTCCCTCATTTATGTGGCAGAACATGAAACAAGTGGCTCCAACTTGATAAATGCAAATTTCTGACAGAGATATTCTCTATTTATTATGTATAAACGTAGTTTGGCAACGAATGGCTCCAGTGGGCCTCTGGTGAATAGAGCAAGGCAGAAAGAGAAGCCTTCTCTAACCCACAATATGTTTCGACCCTTTGGGAGGTAACTCTCCTCTGTGCATATTGTAAGTCATGGAAGCATTTTGGGCCCGAATGAATAAGTAATAGGACACAGAGTAAAGCAAGAACAAGCGGGCTGAATATTTCATCCCTCCAGCCCTATGCTGTGACCTAAAATTTGGACTCCAACAATAGACCAGTGGCAATTCTAAAATATCATACGAATAAATGAAATTGTTCCCACTAGATTGAAAATGGTTCCAACTTTAATGCATTGAGGCCAAGAGGAAGGTTTTGACTGCAGCGGACATTAATAGGTCTGACTCTTTAATATGAGGCAAATCATCCAGAACAAAGGCTTACAGGGAAGTGATTTCTTATTGCTTCAGTGACATCAGCAGCAAGTGCTAAAGGTCCCATAAATGGGGGGTGATTTTGTGTCTAATACAGAAATTTTCAATGGAGGCAGTGATTTTTAGTTTACTTTAGTCTTTTAACTTTTTTGACCACGCTGATTCCTTTCCTTACTCCCCCATGTTAACATCAGATTTTTTAAGAAAATAAACTGTCATATTGTACCTTTGGAGGTATTGTGGCCAGTCCTAAACTTTGAGTGAGAATTTTGTACTTTAATGTAATGGCACAAAAATGTCCTTTGACATTTTTATAGTGCTTTTTTTCTCTTACTACCCACTCAAAGCTTTATCTATATTACAACTGCACCTGTGACCAGTTTAGAATTACAAATTAACCTGCATGTCTTTGCACAGGAAACCCACCGGTCTCCAGGTAGGCTGAAACCCACTGCATTTTTGCCGTGAGGGGATTGTGCTAAGCTATGCACCGCCATACTGCTAAAGTGCAAGACAATTACAGAATTAAACTCACAGTGCTAACACAGACCACTGCTGGTCACATTCATACCTGTGGCAAGTATGGAGTCATCAGTTAACCTAAGAAGCATGTCTTTGGACTGTTGGAGGAAGCTGGAGTTCCCTGGGAAAATCATACATACACATTCAATTCAATTCAATTTTAATTCATAGCGCCAAATTACAACCGTCGCCACAAGGTGCTTTATATTGTATGGTAAAGACCCTACAAAAATTACAGAGAAAACCCAACAGTCAAAATGACCCCCTATGAGCAAGTACTTGGTGACAGTAGGAAGGAAAAACTCCCTTTTAACAGGAAGACACCTCCAGCAGAACCAGGCTCAGGGAGGGGCAGTCATCTGCCATGACCGGTTGGGGCTGAAGGGAGAGAGACAGGACAAAAGACGTGCTGTGGAAGAGAGCCAGAGAGTAATAACAATTAATGATTAAATGCAAAGTGTAAACAGAGTAAAAAGGGTATAAAAAGAGTAAAAAGAGGTGAATGAAAAGAAACACTCAGTGCACCATGAAACAAAAATCCACAAATCCATACATAAAGGCTCCAGCCGCCCATTAAAATGCTCCCTTTTTTAAATTTAACTTTAAGAAACAGTAAAAGCAGGGTAAGTAGGGTATTCCAGATGTCCTTTTCCCCAGCCACACTTTCCAGTTTTTCCTGGGGGATCCTGAAGTGTTTCCAAGCCAGACAAGATATAAAATCTCTCCAGCGGGTTCTGGGTCTACCCTGGGGTCTCCTTCCAGTTGGGCATGCCCAGAAAATCTCTAAAGGAAGGCACCCAGGAGGCAACCTAGCCAGATGCCTGAACCATGTCTACTGGCTTCCTTTGATATGCAGTAGCAGGGGCTCTACTGTGAGAACCCTCCAGATGTCCTCACCCTACCTCAGGCTGAGCCCAGCCAACTTGTGAGTTGTGGAGGGTGACAAAAAAATGTATATTTTACTAATTTCTTGCCATATTTGGCAGAATATAGACTGTTCTGATACTGCATGTTAAAGAGTATCAGTATCAATTCTGGAGGAATGGTCAAAAATGGTCAAAAATAAAACTTACTATCATCTTGCCATCTCGCTGGTTCGGGGGGTGGGGGGAGTGGCTGTCACCATATCAAACCCTATGGATTAAGAATGGGATGCCACTCAAGTCCATATGTGTGTGAAGATATACTTCACAAATACTTTTGGCAATATAGTGTGTGTGTGCACATTTTTGGCTTTCAAGAAAAGGTGAACAAAAGTCAGATTTTTTTTTTTGCCAACAGGCATGGTATGTTTTCACTGTAACATCTGTCAGAACAAAAAAGCAGTAGAGTTTGGGAATGTTAAAGCGCAGAAAATCATTATGTTTGTATAATATGCCAGCATGATGAAGTTTAATATGAACTGATTGATATACTTTGTAGGTATTGGCACTGATTGATAGATTTAAAGCTGCATTATTGAGGCTCTGAAGGGCAATTATGATGAGGAAATGAATGATGAGAAAAAACAACAAATATGAGAGAGACTGCCGGGCAGAGTCAAGCTGAGGCTGTGCTGTAGGAATAATAAATTTTGTTGCTACGCAACTACCGTTCATCTGTCAAAAAGACAATGCTGGCTTCAAATATGATTAAAAACGAAAGCGGATGAGCGCCAGTTGTCACATCTCTGTGCAGGGACTGAGACATGTTTAATGTGCAGAGCAGAGGACAAAACATGTTCAAGTCGACACACAAACAGCTTCTTCAAATAAGAAAATGATGACAGGAGAGAGGCTTTGAACATTTTTAATCAGTTTAAGTAAGTGGTTGTGTTCCTGTTATTACTGAAGCAAGAGGCATCTATTAGGAGACACTGACTGCTGTGGCTTTCCTTTTTTTTTCTGTCTAAAATTAAGCAAGCGAAAATATGGCAATATCAGCCGTCTGAATGACAGTGAAAATGAGAAAGGAAACTTTCTTGGCTTTTGTCATTTCATAATAAGACCACACCACACACACAGACAGAGAAAGTAGGAGGAAAGAGAAAGAAGAAGAAGCTTCAGCCTGTTTATTCTGGTATTTGGCTTTCTAGCTTTGAATCCAGAGCTGAGAAGCCAAACCAATCACACAAGCTACAGGAAGAGATGGAGAGGTTTCATGACTGAGAAGTGTAGAAACTGAGCACCTTTATGTTTACAAAAACTGATTTTAGTTGCTAGCCAAATTGGTTAACTTACCCATTCATGGTTAACTTATCCATACCCATAAATGGGTAAGTGTGTCTAATTTTTTGACTGGTACTTTATCTCATTGACATTGGTGGAGTACTCCTCGCAGGGAGTGCCATTTTTTTCTGTCTGCAAGGACAACCTGCAAGATTATGCAATGAGCGACTGGTCTAAAATTAATGAAACTTGGTAGATATGTGGGATATGTATCACTTTCTTTAAAAATGCAAGACAGGGCATTGAATGCGCTCTCTGAGTTCTCTTCTAGATTGAATCTGTTACGCAGGGTTCCAGCGTTACAGTGACCTGTTTACTAAACAAGTTGAAAGTGGCTCATAGCTTTAGCTGCAGTGCAATGTAAGCTTTCTGTTTTTGTTATTTAATTTCATCTATGGTCAGTCATTATTTTTATTTTTATTCATTTTTATTATTTACTTTGCAGGACTGTTTCAGCTCTGAAAGCCTATTACAGTTTAGAGATTTATTTTATTTTTTTATTAGTTTTTTTGAGCAGTTGGCTCTCTGCAGATGTGACTTTAACTGTAATTTCCTTACTTTTGGTGTGAATGTGAGTGTGGTTGGTTGCGTTGGCTTTGCGATAGGCCGGCAACCTGTCCAGGGTGTACCCCGCCTCTTGCTGTGTGACCCTGAATTGGATAAAGTGGAAGGAAGGAAGGAAGGAAGGAAGGAAGGAAGGATGGAAGGAAGGATGGATTCAGTTACCTCATTAATCCCTCTATCTTAAGTGAAAAGGTTATTTGTCCAAGACAGTTTGTTGGAATGAGCCGTAATTACTTTGACTGCCGGGAACAAAACACCAGAGATAATACACAATTTGGAGTTTTTGTTTTCAGCTACAACGACCACCGTTATGTTTATTCATACCTCCTGCAGAGGGACTGTTTTGTGCAGGTCGACTGACTGGCAAATACGATGCCTGGAATATGGGCAGTGCAAGGGGGAGGGCTTGATTCACAACCCTCATTAATAGTCGCAAGCAGTGGCACCATCTAATTATGAAGCTCATCCATCAACTGTAACAAGAGCCGTCATCGATATTTAGTTGGGCATAAAAGCGGCACGCTCTGCTTTATATGCTAAGCAAGACGCCACAAAGAATTTGCAAGTTTCCAATCTTGACACTAATGGCTTTCCATAATTTAATGAATGATGCATTAAACTGAGTTGGGAACCTTGGCAAACTGGAGGAACGAGCTGCGAGATACAAACAAAAGTCACAGTCTGTAATTTACTCGAGAAACTCTTGACCCATGTGAGCAAAGCAGGGTAGGAAGGAGGTGATGCACTATCATCTTGCCACTGCTGGTTTAGTCAGAGTGGGGACTTGGGTGTTAATGTGGGGGTGTTTTTTGCAACGTGCTGTCATTGGAATGCAAAGGTCAAATCTGTCTCATGCTAATTAACACTTCTTAATTATAAGGAACTGAGTGATGGGCCATGCATATTAGAAGGAAGAGAGAAGAAGATGGATAACAGATGATGTTAATAGTTGCTCTTTGAACCACAACACACAACAGTTACACAACTGTATGTGTAATGAGCAATGCGAATAAATACCCTGACTTCATTTTCTCTGCAGATAAACTTAATAATACCCAATAATAATGATTATGACTTCTATGCACAACAAAAGGATGAATCATTCAAAATGAATCACTGAACAGAATATGGATCATGATTTGAAACAGCTGCTCTTTAACTCTGTTTCGGCTACTTGTTCATTCATGTTCTGTCATTAACAGAAACGAAGATTTGTGTTTGTTATTGTGAGATCATTCTCTTGGGTGGTAAGATAATTTGCACCACCAGCACATGGGCATTGAAATTCTTCCTTACAGGGCTGCAATTTTTTCCTCTAATGAAGCCATTATTTTGCCTGTATCAAATTTAGTAGTGAGAGGTTAATGGCTTCATTAGGCAACAAATCGCCACCCAGGGCCTGTGTAACGCACTTTGCCTTCCCGTCTTGGCTATATTTCATCATTTGCCATCTATCAAAGTATGAAATTACTTGGGAAACAGATTAGACCAGACTAACAACATGGAATGCTTTTATTGCAGAATGTGATTCAGAACAACAATTCATAATAACAACTGGCTTTGCAGTGGTGATTTAGCACAGACATCAGTTTGACACCAGAAGGTGTATGGAGGAATATGGAGACTTACATAATTAAAAGAAAAGTGTCCTCCAGTTTGGTATTTCTGAGGACAACCAAATAAATGTGGACAGAATTTTCTTGCACCACAACAAACCCTGATGCCCCCCCCCTTTACATTGTGGATTACCTTAAAAACAACAACAATAACTTCTTAACCATTTACAAGAACATTTTCATTGAGAAAAGCATGCCATTTGCCATTGTGCTGTGCATTTGCATGCATTAGCAATTGTTAGGTAGATTAGCAGGACACAACCAAGACAATTATAAAAGACACTGATATGCTGCACAGAGCTAAAGGGAACTGCAAGATTGGCTCACTGCAGGGGCTGTAACTATGTGTGACTTCTTTCACATTACCCATATCATTTATCCACTGATAATTTATTGTTTGTGACACATAAACACCGATTATCACTAGTAAGAAGTACCTGAAAAAAAATTAGACCCTAAAAACTAAGTAGAAATAAGTCCATCCATCCATCCATCCATCCATCCATCCATCCATCCATCCATCCATCCATCCATCCATCCATCCATCCATCCATTCATCCATCCATCCATCCATCCATTTCAGAGTCATGATGGGGGGGCTGAAGCTAAAGGCAGGTTACATTGCAAGTTGCCAGTCTGTCGTAGGGCTAACACAGAGAGGCAACCTTTCATGCTCAGATTCACGCCTATGGCCAGTTTAGAATCACCAGTTAAACTAACCCCATGCATATCTTTGTCGGAATATCCATGGAGGCACAGTGAAAACATGCAAACGCCACACAGAAAGGTGCCAACCTGGATTAAAACCCAGGAACTTCTTGCTGTGAGAAGCTGTGTTAACCCCAGCACCACTGTGAAATAATTCCTTTTAATATTTCTACAAATTAGGTTCACTAAAGCACAGCAGTGACTAAAAATCAAAAATAATTATTGTGCAGAATGCCAAATTTGATCATTTCCAAGCAGAAAATTGCACCTGAAAAGTTGCAAAAAGAAGATTATTTAATTCAAATAATCAAAAATACTTACATTAAACATTACATGTACATAACTACTGAGAATGTGCTTATTTACCTTCTGCCAAAGTCACTGCAGAGTTTTCATGTAAGAACACGACTTTTTGCAACTTTTTCATGAAGCACAAAGTGTCAGGCGAGTTAGGTGTGCAATCATTTCGCATCATTTTAAAACAACGCACCCTTTGAAACCCATTCAGCCATGCACTGTAAATACATGGTTTTAGCAGGCGCCATCTCATAGCTAACTCTGTGTGCAACTGTAATGTTTAATTCATGCCCATGTGTGTTCCCATTCTAGGTAAGACTGCGACACTCACTGTCACTCTAATGGAGTTGGAGGGGGGTTCTGTGGCAATAAATATGATAATCAACTGACAAACAGAGCCCACTTTGAGCAAATAACTATAAGACTGCTGGGATGAGCCCAGTGCCAAACAGCTGTCTCGAGAGTCAAGTTTTCCTGAAGTTGTGCTCTTATCTTAAATGAAAGGATGTTATAAAATTGGAAAGGGAAAAAAAAAAATCATGGTTGAAACCTATCTTGTATCAGGCCTGGCCATACTCTAGTAATCAACGCAGATCTGGGCAGTGCTACTAGCCTTTCTTTGTCATCGTAATCTATTAGATCTGTTAGTCACAGGCGCTATCAAACAACAAAGTCACACACCACTGTTTTCTATGTATTGCTAAATAAATAAATAAATAAATAAATAAATGGAACACTGAAAACACATCAAATCTCAATTGAAAAAGCAAACAAACAAACAAAAAATGTGCTGGATATCTATACTGCTGTGGTCTGGGTAATGTGTTAGGAACAAAAGGAAGCCACTACATTTGATGGAAATGAAAACTATCAACCTACAGAGGGCTGAATCAGTCTTAGTCTTAGTGGGCGTAGAATCAGCCTTTCCAAGGTTTTCATGATGTATGATGTAAGGGTCACTGCTCTGCAGTCATTTACTGTAGTTCAGCTTTACATTTGCTACAGGTACAATACAGGATGTCTTCCACAGTGCCGGCATCTGCTCCAGCTGTAGACTCAGGTTAAAGATCCTGTGGAGAGGTTGACACAGTTGGGCAGCACAGTCCTTAAGCAGCCTTGGACACACACTATCAGGGCCAGCAGCCTTCCCAGAGCACAGTATTCCGAGCTCCAATCTCACCCCTGTCACTGTGACAGACAAGGGTGGAAGAACAGGTGTGAGGGGGGAAGTAGCTGCCACATTAGAGATCCAAGGAGATGGGGTAGTTGTGGTGGTGAAGCACACTTCTGGAAGAGAAGACTGAGTAGCAGCGAAGAGACCCACATGTTGAGAAGAAGGAGAAGAAGACTGAAAAGCAGCAGTGGATGTAGGTATCTGAGGTGCAACCTGACAGTGTTGAATGGACCGAAAGATAATGTCCCAGAGGTGTCCTATTGGATTTAGGTCAGACAAGCATGCGGGCCAGTCTATGGTATCAGTTCCTTCAGGAACTGCCTGCATACTCTCACCACATAAGGCCGGGCATTGTCATGCACTAGGAGGAACCCAGGACCAACTGCACCAGCATAGGGTCTGAAAGTCAGTCCAAGGATAGGGTAGGTCCCGATATGTAATGGCAGTCAGGGTGCCGTTGCCTAGCCTGTAGAGGTCTGTGTGTCCCTCCATGGATATGCCTCCCCAGACCATCACTGACCCACCACAAGTCCGGTCATGCTGTTGCAGGCAGCAAAAAAATTCTCCACGGCTTAACCAGACCCTTTTATGTCTGTCACATGTCTGAGCTGGCTCATCTGTGAAAAACACAGGCCACCACTGGTGGCATTCTATGACAAATGCCAGTTGGGCTCCACAGTGCTGGGTAGTGAGCACAGGTACCACAAGAGGGCACCCTCACGAAGTCTGTTTCTCATTGTTTGGTCAGTGACACACATCGGTGGTCTGCTGGATATCTGCTGGATAGGGCTCTGGCAGTGCTCATCCTGTTCCTCCTTGCACGAAAGAATCATGCTTCATGCTCTTGGGACTATGCTGAGAAACACAACTAACCTTCTGGCAATGGCACATTTGATGTGCCATCCTTAAGAAGTTGAACTACCTGTGCAACCTCAGCAGCATACTACCAGTAGTGATACTGACCCTAGCCAAATGCAAAAACAATGAATAGGTCTCATTGTTGCCACTCTAATGCATCTGTTGTCAATTTCATTGACACCAAATGAGATGAAACTGATTAACAACCCCTTCTGCTACTTAACTGACGAGATAAATAGGCCAGAAGTTTAACTGACTTAATGCTACACTCTGATTAAAATGTTTTCCTTTAATTTTTTTTGAGCAGTGTATGTGGTGCTGCTAGGTGTCTTTCTGAGACTTTCGCATTTGTTGGCTTTTATATGAATAAATCTCTCCTTGGGCTAGTGCATTTTCTCTCTGCACATACATCTGTAAAAACTCAATTCAATATGGCACGCAACATTTTACAAATGGTTGTCCTAAGAGTAAGAACAGATTTGTGTTCAAAAAATAAACTTTTTTGTTGCCCCTACAGAACCTGAAACTGTCACATATGTTAATATGGGGGAATTTTTCAGGATGCTTTTTGCAAATGTTCTGTTGGCTTCAGCAAATTATGACCTCCAGCGTGCACTCGGGCAGTTTGCAACAGTTTGTGTGAGGTGGCTGCGATGAGAATTAGCACGCCAAATCTGAAGCCATGGTTCTCGGTCAGAAAAACGTGCAGTGCCCACTCTGGGTTGGGAATGAGTCGCTGCCACAAGTAAAGGTGTTCAAATATCTTGAGGTCTTGCTCATATTAAAGAAGGAGGGACCAGGAGAATAACAGACGCATTGTTACGTCACATGCTGCTGTACCAGTTTATCACAGAGAGTACAGTACCAAAGCATATCTATGTCTCCACCCTATTCTATGACTACGAGCTGTGGGTCATGACAGAAAGAAAGAGATCATTGAAATAAGCAGTGGAAATGATCTTCCTCTAAAGTGTTTCAGAGCTCTCCCTCAGTGATAGGGTGAAGAGCTCAGTCATTCTGGACAGGCTCAGAGTAGAACTGCTACTCATTCACAATGAAAGGCGCCAACTGAGGTGGTGTGGTAATCATCATCATCATCATCATCATCATGTGGATTAGGAGGCCCCCTATGTGAAGTGTTTCAGGCATGTACAAATAGTAGGAGGCCCCACGGCTAGACCAAGGACACACTGGACAGATTATATCTTTTGGCTGGCTTGGAAATTATGCCTAAATCTGTTATGAGGTGAGGGAAGTCTCTGCTCACACCTGCGATGTGGACGTGGATAAGCAACAGAAAGTGGAAACTCTGGTGCAGCTGGCCTACACTAACAAGGAGAAAAACCTAGAATCAAATGAAATTTTTTTTAATGTTTCTGAAAGTATTTTAGTTTGTTATGACAAATAGGAATTATGACTGTTTGTGTTTTGTTTTTTTAATCTACCCATTAGTCCCTGAGTCATTTTAGTGCATTAGTAGGAATGTGCTGGGTTTTTACAGAAGAGGGATTTAAATTGATTTTGGAAGACAAAACAGTGCACAGAAAGAAAATATTTTTCTTGCTTAATGGAAATGCAAAATTAGAAGCGAGAATAATTTTTCCTTTTTTTTTCTCCCAGCATAAGTGCAGTGCTAATTTTTTACCATTTTTATTTATCTACAAGTGTCTGAAGAAAAGTGTTTTATAAGAAGATTTTTCTATAAGTGGAACCAAAACACTGACAGATGTGAAGCTAATGCAAAACCTGCCCCAAGTGCCCAAACATCATGATTAAGGAGAAGTACAGAGAAAACTCCTCTGCCTACATTAACTGGCTTTAGTCACACAGATTCTCTTTACCTTTTGGGTAATGCTCCATCTAAAATTAAATTAATCTTCAGAGTATCAGATGGCTAATTTCTCCTTACATGAGATTAGAGATTTCAGATACCCAGACCCAGATGTCATCTAAATGAATGTAAATGATTCTACCAATACAAACACATGATGTAGGAACAACTCAGGATTTGTTTGTATCATGTACATTAAGTGTGAACATGTAGTGCTTACCGAAGTGGTAAGCATCGGTGCATTGCAGAAGTGGCACACAAGAGAAATTAATTAAGGTTAAGGTTAAACATTAAGATTAGGGTTCATTTAAATTGTGAAAGACTAAGAAGTTTTAGAAATACATACATAAATACAAGATAAACATCCTGAAAGGTCATGATCATCAAGCACATAAATGGAAACCATATCTATCTTGCTCTTGGGGGCTCTGTCTGTATGGAAGTAGACCCTTACCATAAACAATGCTATTTTATTTTATTTTATTTTATTTTTTGGATAATGTTCACATTATCATGTCTTTCTGGCTCCTTTTGTTACTTGTTGTTCTAGTTTCTAAAGTGGAACATGAATGGAAACATTGCTTTAATTAATTGGCAAGTCACTGGCGACCCTTTTAATTTATGAAAATTTGTCTATGTAAAATAAATTGCAAACCTAATCCTATTCCTAGTAGAATCACTGGTGGCCCTGTGGATGCTGGTCAGTGGCCCAGTGCAGTGCAAACATATTGTTTTAGGTTTGTAGGTGTGTGTGTGTGCACACTTAGAAAAATGACCGAGCTGTAATGCTATTTTGTCAAACAACATTACGTTAAAAAAGTACTTCAGTCAGCCGTCACATTATCAATGAACACTCGTGACCTGGTTTCCACTGACAGCTATACATGCCTTTGTCATAACATTGCCTCCACCATGATTGTGACTGATGATTTGTTATGCATATCGTGATTATTGACTTTAAGAATGATAACCTAGCTTTTTGAGAGTGTTCTGGACTTGGTTTCTTAACCATGGAAATAAATCTGCCAATAATTCATGCACTTAAGTCATCTTCTGTGGTCTTTCAGGCCTTTTAGTGTTGAGCTGTCCAGTGGATGTTCAGGCCAAGACTCTATTTACACCTACAGGCTAGTGGCCGCTCCTTCAATGATAATTATGTGCACATTTTGGGCAGGGAGGAATGCCGGTTCGAATGTGTGAGTGGGGGGTGTCAAGAAGACCATTTATGTGAATAGGGAAAGATCATGGGAACTAAGGATTGCAGCCATTCTGAGCTCTCTGTGAATAGTGGCACTGCTCATTAACAGAATCAGTGGTCATGACGATTTGCATATTAATGATCACGAAACTGAGCTTGTGGCTTATTGTTCTGCAATGATGCTAGTTTAGGTCATTTATAAGGTTGAGGAAACTTGCAGTCACTTAAAACACCTCGCCCAGATGAAAAGAATAAACTTTCTGGCATGTTCAGAAAGTTTCACGCTCTGCGACCTGGAGATATATAGACCACAAGTGAATGATTTGCATATAAAAGGAAGGATTTAAAAGCATGATACGTGCCCTTTAAGGCTGAAAGTCTCTGCAATCACATCTTGATTGATTGATTTAAAAAACTCTGTGTGATGTCACAGAGGGAAAACTGCAAAAACTGTCATTGTCCAAAAACCTTTAGGCCTAACTGTAGGAGGTCTACAGGTAACTGATTGGTAAGAGCTTCATCCTTGTCACATTCACTCTCTCCTGAGGTTGTCGTACTACTCTTATCATTCCTCTCCCTTGATTACAGCAGTGATCTCCTTTGAGGCCATGATGGAACTGGAGATGAAAGATTATGGAGAAAAAGCACAAATCAATGGATAATGACTACCAATCAATCACTAGCAGGGAGAGTGTGCATATGTGGCAACAAACAGAGCTCTCCTGGTCTCTGGCATGTCTTTGATTTATTTCTTGTCTCGCCATGTGTGGCTGGGGCCCCCATAATGCATTGCAGAAAACTGTCTGGAGACTTAATTTTCCTCAACCTCAATCCTCAAAAACCCTCTCTCTATCCTCTCACAGCTTTACGTGAGGATGCCTCCCAGGTGACCACTGCTGTAATGTGACCATTAATAGGGTTGCCATAGTGATTAATCATGAATCCAGACTGAGTCAAAGCTCATTGTTCTATCTGAACCAATAGATTTTGGGGTGGGCATATTTTTGCCCTTGGACTGACTCACAATTAGTGTATGTCACCTATGCAAGGCCATAATAAAAGTAATCTCATTGCAGACCATATGAACCAAACAGAGCCCTGTTTAGAGCAGCCAAACAGTCCAGCTGTATTCTTTACTTGTAGCATAGCTCTGTAGAGGTGACACATGGGTTTAACGAATGAGATGAAGTGTGAAATGACAGATAAGACAAAACTTAATTTAAGCCCTGTGGGGATTTAGATCACTGCAGCAGCAGCAGCAGTAATAGGATTCAGCAGGAGAGGGACAAAGATAATGAAAATGCAAAACTAAATGTAAATAAATGAAATATATGCAATTGTCTGGCTCTAACAATATATGGTGGTGTCTGATTAAAAATAACAGGGATGCAGATGCAGGGAAGGAAAAGGAAGAATAAAAAAATGTACAATATGTATGATACATGAGTTACAAATGGCACACACTAGCCGCTATGATTTCATTAAATTACTTTTTCTAAGACTGTTACAAAGCAAGTTCATCAAAGGGTGGAGTCATTACCTGATTGTTATCCACCATCTTTGAATGGTTTTCAGTTTCAGCCTTTAAAGATGTAATCTGTAACTTTTAAATGAAATCACGGGGTTTTGTTTTTGTTCCATATTTAGTCCTCCATTACAATAATTATTCATACACTGGAAAGCTCCTTTAACACTATGGATGTATTAGGACAAAGCATCAATTTTAGTCCATTGTGTATGAATGACTAAAACCTCTTTTTCCTCTATGAACCTAATCTTAGATCAAGTGTTAATGATCAAATCAGACAATATTAAGAGTATTTTGCTGGAACTTGTGGCACTGTTTCACAAGTTTTTCAATAATTGAGCATGTGCAAGAAAACAATTTCTGGCCCAGTGTGCATTGTATGATAAAGGCATTCTTTGAAGTATCTTGTTTTAGCTACATAGCAATATTGATGTAAAGCCCAGCAGTACTGTTCCTGGGGTGTGGCTTCACACCAGGACCCCATCCATTTCTGCACTGGCTTAATTTTTAAGCCCCCTCCGGGGTTGAAAAATGAGACCACTGCAGAAGTGCCAAAATCTGCAGTTCCCCAAATGACCGCAATCTCCACAGACTGCTAGTATATCAAAAAGCATAACAGCAGGAAATGGTATGATTAATGCCTGGTACAAAAAATAATTTTGCTGTACAGCTAATTAACTGCTTCACAAGAGCTGTACAGGAGGAAACTTTTGTTTCTTTGTTTTTAATATCACATCCTTTAAAACCTGTTTAATGTTTAAAGTCAGGGGTGTGGCTGCCTTAGCTCATGTAAGGCCTCAGTCAAACAGGCCTACAGATGGGTTAGTCACTGTATATTTACCTTGAATGCAAATGGTCTCGTCTACAGTTTGTATTCCAATTTTCATGGTTTCACAGCCACTTGCCGAGTAGTTTGTATTTATAGCTTGAGTCGGTGTCTGCCATGCAAATGACGGTTGACCACAGAAATCTGCAAGCAACCGAAGCAATCACAAGGAGGTTTTCAGTGTTAATGGCTGCCAGCAACTCCGGAAACTCGAGAAACCACTTGCCAGCTGGTCGTGGAATCCACACTTTTAACCTAGCAACTGGTGGCTGCCAGGGGGACAGTGACTAAATGAATGAGGCTTTAACAATCCATTTCACAGTGATCAAAAGCAACCTCCAGCAACCACTCACAACCAGTCACTGAATATATACTTTTACCTAAAAAACGGTGGTTGCCAAATGATTGTCAATCAGTCTGTATTCCTGTGTGACTGAGGCCCGAGTGGTCTGATGTGCCTCAACTCAGCTAGGATCACTGAGCCTTTTCAGGTATTTGTGGCGTTGGTGCCTTTTCGGAGTACTTTTAATGCTGTTGTCTGACAAATAACACAGCATGTGTGCACTAAAAATTTGTTCAGCAAACAGCAGTTTTGGTGAGTAAAATTATATTATTTGTATGTTATTTAACACTAATTAGGAAGTATCTATGTTTGTGCTAACCACCCATATGATCTTATGGGGATAGTTTGCCAACCAAGATTGCTAGCAATACCTGATAGCTTAGTGCTTCACCCTCCAGTCCAAATATGGTCATTTCTGGTTGCAATGAAGCAACATGGTAGCGATCAAAATGAGGCTCCGTGGTGGCTATAAGATAATTTTGTATAGAGTCTATGGTCACCACAAATAGCACTGAGCATTGATTCATTACAAATGTGTCAAAAATGTGTCTGTAAAGGAGAATGACAAATCTCTTCAGCTTTTTTTGACAGTAGGACAGTGTTAGCAATATAACTAGGCACAATAGCCTTAATAAAATGTTAGATAAAGGGCTGCACACTGACATCTTCTCAGCAAGGTGACCAACTTCAACTTCTGGCATTTGTTTTAGTGACATAAAAGAATACATCTTTACCTTATAAAATCCACACCTCAAACTTTGGGACTCCTCTCCTTTAGTTTTATTCAGATAAGAGGAAGACGTTTTAAGAAAAAGTACCAACCTTTATACTTCAATCTAGACAGGAATAATCAATAATGGCAGCACTTACTGTCAGAAGAACCTCCCAGACTAATTTGGGGGCTCAAGGGAAATTTGTTTAAAGTATCTTTTCAGAAAAATTAAGTTTTAGCCTCAAGCACTTTGAATGGACGAATATGAAATTATTGAAATTGTGAGCATACATCTTTGCGAGTGGTCTTTATTGCCTTCCCTCTCTACTCTTCAGAGGCCACAACAAGTGCACACAAGCAAAGCCTGGATTAGCGGGTAATGGCTGACATCAATATGACTGTAATGTCATTTGAAGATGCATCCTGATCGTTACTGGCTAGCAAAGAGTGGTCCCCAGCTTGCTGTAATGACTGGGATGTCAGGAAAACAAATGTTATTACGGAGTGGTATTAAATATAGCTGTTATTTCTGTGACAGCTGTGCAGAAGACAGCAGTCAGCTGATTTTCCACTGTGTTTCTTTACATCAGACGAATGCGCAGTGCTTACTGTGTTTCCTCATCAGTACAAAAAATATTACATTGCTTTCTTTTTGGATGTTCTTGAAACAAATTGATTCATTTTTAGTTGCAAAAGGAATATGTAGATATGTGATTTATGTTCAAAGACTGAAAAGATTTATGTTCCAATATTGTGTGGAATGTAAGTCTACTTAGAAAAACAGATAAGCCATTATTATCTACAGCTGGTGGAGGAGAATAAAGTAGAAATTAGTGGGGTTTACAGTAAATAAAGGATCTTACTGAGTGCATGCACTCACTACTCTGATTCTCTTCTGCTGCAATAATTAAAACTACTCCAGTCATTCTTGTTTTTCAGCTTCAGATGTAATTTGTATTCATTAGTCACTGGAATGGAATGTTTTATAATGGTTTTTAACTTAAAATTAGTCTCTTTATGTCCTTTCATTTTCCTTTCTTTCATTGAAAGCCTGTAATCAAAAAAGTTGGGATGCTGTATAAAAGGTAAATTAAAAAAAATAAATTGCAATGACTGGCAAATCATTAAAGCCTATATTTAATTAAATAGCACAAAGACAACCCATTACATTTTTAATTACATGCCAGCAACACATTGGGGGGAAAAAAGTGTTTGGATAGGGGCAAAAAGAATGAAATAAATGTGTGATTCTAAACAAAGACCTGGTAGGATATTAGAATAATAAAAAAGCACCTGTTCCTCCATTTTATCACATAATATCGGCACATCCATCTCTGCTCTCAAGGGACATGCCCTAAAACCAAAAACAATGACCACAATTTTCAAAAGAACCTTGGAAATCGCTGCATGAGCTCAGAAGGAGTTCTGAAATCTGCTGTCAGGAAACACCGTTTTTCACTGGATCAGCAAATGCTAGTTAGAACTTTTCCATGCAAAGAAAAACCATCCAGAAACTGATTTCTTCTGTGCCCGAGGTCATTTAAGATGGGTGGGTGCCACCTAAGCAGATGGACCATCTGCTTAGGTGGCACCCACTGAAAATATTTTGAGTATTTTGAAACAATGAATATGAAAGAAGATGCCCCAAAACTGTTGACAAGCTGAAATCCAATATGATGCCAGATCAGGCGCACAGAGCCCTTTAATGCCTCAGTCACACTAGAGTAAACATAGGAAGGTAAATCTAAAAAGGGACATTTATAGTTTCAAAAAAACAGTAAAATTTCTGTTTCAGCATCTGATATTTTAGAATTTGTCGGTGTCATTGTGTTCAGCACATTGTTGCTACATTTTGTTAATTACATTTTACCCAGCACCCCATCTGTTTTGTAAAAGAATGATAAAATAGCAACTAAAATTGTAATTTTTTTTCCCTGTTTAACACCATTTTTTTAATTAAAAAGAAAAAGAATAAAATCTTGTCTTTGTACCTGAATTTAAAATCAGAGGAACATGAACTGAAATAGCTGAAACAAAGAGAAGTTATTATAAAATTCTTCAGTTTAATTGGTTTGATCTTGGAAAGAAAAACAATGTTGCAGTTAAGTAAAGGCAAATGAGTGAATGGTTTGAGTTGTAGTGTACAGCGCAGTGCAAAGTAGCTGAAGACGTGCTTTGACGCACTTTTACAGTGGATGGTGACATGCGTACAGCGCTGCCGAAAAAAGGAGGAACACCTAATGAGAACGAAGAAAAAAAAAACAGGAGCTGCAACCAAAGAAAATAATGAGACAGCTAGGGATTGGTGAGTGAAGTCGGCGGACCACTGTGGTCTGTATCTCACCATTGTTTCATCATTTATAGAAAAGACTCTGGTGTGCTTTTACTGTTGCACAATTCCCAATCCTATAGATTCAGATTTAACTACATCTTAACCGTGAGGGTAGTTAGCAGAAAAGAAAAAAAACTGCCCTGTATTACTTTAAAAACAAAAAGGTTAAGGTTAAACAAGATTAAATAAGACAATTTATTCATATTATAAGAACTTACTTCTATTATTTTCCATGTTACTTTGGTTTGCATTGCTAAAATAATGCTTTGATTCGTCCCTACTTGTATTCAGTGCTTGCAATACTTAATACAGAAAATCAGGCTACACCACTGACCACCACCGTCATTCATTATGTGTGGTGCTTTAAAGCCTTTTAAAAATTGTCTCACAACTTGTTATTAAAATGGACATCATCTCTCTGTGAGTACTGGAGGATTTTGCGTAATGAGGGAAATTGGCCAGCAGTGTCCTCCAGCTCAACTCATCCTTAATCAGTGCTGCTGCCTGTCCGTATAATGATAAATTTAGCAGTGAAGCAAGAACAGCATCTCAGTCTGCCCTTGTCTGCACTGTACATGATAACACTGCTGTTGACACCGGTGGAGGAACAAGTTGTTCTCCTATGTGGTCAAAATATATTTATGCTGCAGTTGAAACATATGACAGGGACACGATAGCTTTAATTAAAAAGGGCAAACAAGTTGATTAAAAATAACATTATTTAAAGCTTCTGCAACTGCCAGATGTTGAGTGTGTCTCACTTGCTGAAGGATAGAAAAACTTGTCTTTCAGTGTTAAGGTTGCCCAGCCACACTCACTTGCTAACCAGAAGCAGGGGTATAATCAGTACCATGGCCTTTCTGGACAAATTCAGTTCTTATACGTCTATGAGTGTTGATATCAGTATTTAAGGACAGGCAATAAGGCCTTGCATTAAGACACTATAAGTAAATAGACATACACAGAAAACCTTTCCATTGCTATCCATGCATTAATCAGTAGCTTACTCACCAAGGAAACAGAAACAGTAATCTGATGATAATTGCAAGCTGGTGATGAGAGGTTTATCAGCTAAAATCTTAATGCCTTCCTGCTAATGTCAATATACCATACGAGGACCTTTTTAGCACTGTATGCAGTAAATCCAACCAGATGAAATCTAAACCTATGGGCTAAAAATTCTTCAAACTATAGCTGAGAATTTTTTATAGCTAGATTGTGGATATAGGTGAAGAGGTAAGAGAAACCGCTAAGTCGGCATTTGGTGTATACTCTGGGCAGAGGAAAGAGGACAAGAAGACTTTGTGGTGGAATCAGGAAGTACAGAAAAGTATTCAAAGGGAGGTTGGCAAAGAAAAAGTAGAGTAGTCAGAGAGATGAAGAAAACAGACAGGAGTACTGGGATGTTAGGTGTACAGTAAAGAGGTGACAAAGGCAGAGGTAAAGGCTTATAGTGAGTTGTAGGTGAGACTGGACACTAAGTAAGGGGAAAGGGAGTTGTATCGACTGGCTAGACAGATCAAGCTGGAAAGGAGGCGAAGCAGGTTAGAGTGATTAGAGATATACATGGAAATGTACTAACATGTGAAGGCAGTGTGTTGAAAAGATGGAAGGAGTACTCTGAGGAGCTGACAAATGTAGAAAATGAGAGCGAGGGGAGGGTGGATGGAAGCAGTTGGTCCAGATGACATACCTGTGGAGGTATGGAGGTCTAGGAGAGAGGGCAGTGGACCTTTTAATCAGATTGTTTAACACAATCCTGGAGAGTGAGAGGATACCTGAAGAATGGAGAAGTGTACCGGTACCAATTTTCAAAAACAAGGGTGATGTGCAGAACTGTAGCAGCTACAGAGGGATAAAGTTGATGAGCCATGCCATGAAGCTATGAGAGAGAGAGATTGGTGAAGCTGAGTTGAGATGAGAGGTGATGATCAGCCAGCAGCAGTATGGCTTCATGCTGAGAAAGAGCACAACAGATGCAATGTTTGCTTTGAGAGTGTTGATGGAGAAGTATAGATAGGGTCAGAAGAAGTGTCACTGTGTCTTTGTGGATCTAAAGAAAGCATATGATAGGGTGCTAAGAGAGGAACTGTGCTACTGCATGAGGAAATCAGAAGTGGGAGAGAAGTATGTAAGGGTGGTGCAGGACATGTATGAGGACAGAGAGATAGTGGTGAGGTGTGCGGTAGGAGTGACAGATGGGTGGGATTGGCTCAGAGCCTCTTGTTTGCAATGGTGATTGACTGATGAGGTCAGTCAGGAGTATCCATGGACTATGATGTTTGCAGATGACACTGTGATATGGAGCGAGAGTAGGGAGCAGGTGGAAAAAAGCGGAGTGGGCGGAGACGAGTGTCAGGTGTGATTTGCGACAGAAGTGGAGCTGGAGGTGGCAGATCTGAAGATGCTAAGATTTTAACTGGGAGTGGCCAGAATGGACAGGATTAGAAATCAGAGTATATCAGAGGGGCTGCTCAGGTTGAGCAGTTTGAAGACAAAGTCGGAGAGGGAATGCTGAGCTTTTGAAGATCGAGCTGTCAGACAGAAGGAAAAGAGGAAGACCACAGAGAAGGATAGTGGATGAAGTGAAGCAAGAGATGCAGAGGGTTGGCGTGACAGAAGAGGATGCTTGGGACAAGGTGAGACGGAGGCAGATGATCTGTTGTGGTGACGCCTAAAGGGAGCAGCCAGGTGAAGAAGAGGAGGATTATGGCTATAGTTGGATATAATATATTTGATGAATTTTGCAACATCTCAAAATGTGCAATATGAGCTTCACTTTAATCCAAAGGAGATGTAGTATGAGGAAATTTGAATATTCAGTAAAGTCAGCAGGACCAGAAAAAAATGACATACAGTATCCGTACTTTAGAGAGCCACACTAGCCGTTTCTGCTGGTTTGAAGTCTTTAAGTTAAAGCAAATTAATCGTCTGCTGGCTCTAGCTTCAGCTTTAAAAGGCTGAGCCGATAAGCTAACTCATTTCAAGGAAGTGAGTAAGCCTATTTTTGAAAAGTCAAAGTATTCTAAGACAGCGCTGATTGTGTATGCATAAGTATTTTAATTCAGCCAGAAACGTCTGGGAGGATTATAGTCATCTACAGTACAATAGCACTGGGGTGTCTATACATACATACAGGTTCGGTTATTTAAAGACAGTTTGGGACAGTTGTGTGGATATTTTTATTATAAAGCAACCTGTACAACTTTTTGTATTTTGCTAAAACACTGTTTAACAGCTGAGTGTGATTTAGACTGCATAATGTGAGGGCAGGTGTAGTTGATTAACCTCACGTCAGAGCAGCCTTACTTTTCTTTCTTCTGCATGAGTCTCTGTTCTATGGTTTCCTCATTATCAAACACTTTCTGGTGGCAACACTAACTACATCATTCGTCAAGCACCAGGCTGTAACTGGGTTAACTCAAATCACAAAGATGAAAACCCACATTTCCTTTACCAAACCCTACTCCCCTTATTAATGAATTTGCCATTTACATAGGGATCATTGCTCATTCATCACACCGAAACACAAATATTCCCAACAGTTTCACATCTCTCCAAAGCAATTTATCCTTCCTTGTTTTCTCACATTTAATAAAGAAACTAGGTGTCCCCCAGCAGGGAGTGTTCAGCACACTGACATTTCGAAATACTTAGCTTATAGCATCTGGAAATCTTCAAGGATGGCTTTTTCCTAACCTTTAACTTTACAATGCAAAAAGTATAATTCTGCTATAAGCAGAAACACACACACAAAAAGAAAAGATGCAGCATTAAGATTTCCTTATGCTGTCCTTGCTTCTAATTACATACATTAAGAAACCTCTAAGGAGGAAGAAGTGTTGCATCATATCAAAGGCCTTGGTGGTCGTTTTTCTCTCTCCCTCTTTGTTGATGATGTGGATAATGAGCCACCTGTCTTACTGGAATCCTGCAATATTTCACTCACTATTTCATCTGCTGGAGAGATGGGAATAAAATGCTCAGTGTGGTATGAGAGAACAAAAAGTAGTGGCAGATTATAGGCTCACTTGCTTAACCTGCACATTGCACATTTTTATCTGTTTTTTTTTTTATCTCTAAATTGTCTGTGCCCCATTTTTCTAATCTCCAGACTTTCTCTGGAAGCACTGAAGTTGAAGCCCGTTATGTTTTTCAATAAAATGTTGTTATTATGTTTAGCTGCATGGTAGAGTTATATACCTAACGGTGGAGAAATACAAAGATGAATGAATTTCCATGCTTGATGACTCTGTCCTTGTTCTTAAAATGAAAAACAAAAATGGATAGGGTTTTCAGGGTAGATCAAATTTTCTGTAACATTCTTGATCATGTTACCTGTGTGCTCAATTGCATTTTGTAGATATATTCTTGTTTTAAGTGAAATACTTTGTTTTTTTTCAATTTCATACACTCACCAAACAGCTCCTTTGTTTGACACATATTTTTCCCTCCTACTCTCAGAAGAGCAGTGGGAATTGGGAAAGGAAAGTGGTGGCCCCTGCTATGCAAAATGCAAATGTGAACTTTGCAGAGAGACGAACTTTGATGCCCAGGTCTCCTTGGTTAGCTGAGAAAGAACAAAAAGGCCAGTTGATATGCCTCCATATCTGACGACGTTTCTGTTTGCAGTTTCAGTGGGTGGTTAACCAGAAGACTCTACCTGCAGATAACGCAAAGGTGGTCATGCTAAGTCTGTGGGTCAGTGCAAGTGAGTTCTGAATTTTCTGAGTTTTTTTTAAGTTACCCTTGCAAGCCAAAGCATCACATGGCCATGACATGAAAGCCCAGCTGGTCAGTTACACTCACTGACTGAAGAACAAGAGTTTAAAAAGCCGTGTCCACACAGGAAGGGATTTGCTTATCATGATTGTCATTGCTTTGAAGCGGATGATTGGTCACTTGCAGAGATACCAGGCAAATGTCATTCACTTTCTATGGTCTACCCTGGGTTCTCCTCCTGGTAGGACATACCTGGAACACCTCACCCAGGAGGGATCTTAGGCAGATGCTCAAACCACCTGAAATGACTCCATTCGATGCGATGAGTACTAGTTCTACTCAGCCTCTCTCAAATGACTGTACTCTTCACCCTCTCTCTAAGGGAGAGGCCAGCCAACCTTTGGAGAAAGTTCATTTCTGCCACTTATATCTGTAATCTCATTCTTTCAGTCACTGCCCAAAGCTTGAGACCATAGGCTATGGTAGGGACGTGGATTGACCATTAAATCGGCAGCTTTGCTTTTACGCTCAACTCATAACAGGCCGGTACAGCATCTTCATCATTGCAGTCAATCACCCGGTCCCCTCTTCCCTCACTCATGAACAAGACCCCGAGATACTAAAACTCCTCCAATTGGGTCAGCAACTTGTCCTTGACCCGTAGTGGGTACTCCATCCTTTTCCAGCTGAGAACCATGGTCTCAGATTTAGAATCGCTCCAGTGCAAGCTGGAGGCCATGCACCGCCTGATGAAGCCAACAGAACTACTTCATCCACAAAGAGCAGAGATGAGATTCTCAGGCTTTTAACTTACTCTCATAAATCTCATATCATCCCATTGTTAAGCTCTCTGCACTAGCACTATGTTTTATATTTCAGTTTAAAGTATTGGTACTTACCTTAATGGCCTTACAAGGCGAGGCCCCCACCTATATTGTTGATATAGGTGGGGGACTCACCTATATCGATAGTCGAACGCCCCTATTCTCCAAGCTGGATTCTTAGGGGGTCTTCTTGTAAGCCCATGTACACATCAGAAAACTAAGGGAGATTGTGTATTCCAAACCTTAGCTCCAAAACTTTAAAGAAGCCTACATGCCCATCTTCACACCTTTGATTCTGTGGCATCCCAAATATCCCAAATCTGTTCAGAGGCATTTGGGTAATGTTTTGTGTTGTTTTACTTGGTTCATATGTGTTCATTCTGCCTTTGCACAAGATTTTTGTAAAAAAAAATTTTAATTTATACCTCTGTAAAGCTCTTTATGACTGGTTTATTGTCAATAGAAAAGTGCTATATAAATACATTTTACTTAATTCAAAGTAAAACAGAAACATTTAAAATCTAATTTATTTCGAATACTCTTCTCAAAGCTAATTATTAGATAATGTAAAAACAATCTGGTGCATCAAGCTCTAGAACTAAAATGCACCTTGTACTCACACCAGCTTTCATAAAATGGCTTTAACTGATACCCCAGGAATGAGAATGGATGGAAAAACATTGTGAAAGGGCATGCTTGTTGTGCTGAACATACAGAAAATAATCACAGAACTTTGGAGAACTACTAGCTTAACTCTCACTGCTCTAATTTTAAGGAAAAAATAAACACAAACAAAACTTCTGGTACTCTTTGTTCTTAACACCAAGCAATAAAAACAAAGAGGATAAAAATAAGAGACACTGTAGGACTTGGATTTACTGGCCTCTGGGTGAGCAGGAAAGCAATTGTTTGCTAACACGTTCATATCAGTCATGTGCGTTCACAATTTGTGTCTACTGCAGCCAAATGGCCAGACAACATTGCTGATGCAGCACTGATTCCTAGGGCATCACATAGTGCCGTTTTGTGCAAATATTATAAGGATGCACACACACACACACACACACACACACACACACAGTGAAGTATGACCTTTTCTGAAACTCAACCACGAAGATTTGATGCCTAAACCTCACCAAACATCAAATAAAAACAAAGTGATACAAAGTGCATAAAAAAGCTCACACACAGGGCACATTCCAGTTTATGCTATATCTATTCCTTCTGACAGCCCTTTGCTCTTGGTTGCTAGTATTGCAAGAAAAGGCTTGAGTGGGATAACAGTCACTACAAGAGGCATGTTTTATTGTTTGGTCCAGTGTTGTTATATTTTTGTTATTTTTGTATTTGTGTTTGTTATATTTGATCAAAATGAAAATCCAAATACAGAACTCAGAAATGGAAAGTGATACATAATTACCGAAGTTTAGGAAAAGAAACAAACCAAAAAAACAAAAGCCTAAGCATACAAAGCAGAAGACCTATGCTGACATGGGGCAAAACAGAAGAAAACACTGGTGATAACTACAAAAACAACGCGAATGCAGAGACTGACCGATGAGAAGAAGAAAAAGAAAGAAAGGGACAGGATTTTAAAGCTACAATAGATTGCAGTCAACTGAATTCTGTTTTCTTACCCCTCCCAATTCAAGTGCATAATCCTAGCTATGGTGGCTGTTATGGGACAAACATGCTAAAAAGTCAAAACCACTAAATTTAGACTGTACCTCATAACAGCCACAGCCAGTCACCATGTTTCTGCTACTGTTTAGACCAGATCTGGATCTGCCTCAGAGTCCCCTTCTCCCCATGTATGGAAGGCTGTCAGTCCAGTTTTGAACTCAGCCGTGAAAAGTGTCCACCTGTCTTTACTCTGGAAGAGTCAGAGAAGCTCACTTCTAAACAATTACAGTGATACAGAGGTGAGTTGTTGAGGATATGCTGAACTTTTCTGCCTGTAAGCGCTGCTGTTTTTGCCCCTGTTAGCTGCTGTTAGCCAGTGTTAGTGAAACTGTCTTCAAAGGGGATGCAACACTGACACTGACGCTTAGTGAACAAACTCTCATGTGATGTGAGACTGTAATCAAACTTTATCAAAGGGTATAGTGTGATTTTTAGAACACTCAAGCCTAACATTATAAGCATGCCAATGCATGTTTTCGTGCATTAGACTTCAGTTCAGGAGATGAGGCTTGAGGTAAGGAGGAGGAGGATGACATTTTATGCTGGTTGCATTGTCTATTGTCTTCACATTTTCACTTCTTTGGTGAAGGGGACCCCTTTCAGATGATAAAACATCAGTGTGGTCCTTTAAATCTTGAGTCTGAAGGTGAAGGCACAAATTTAAATGTCCCTCCACAGCCTACGACCTCTCGTGTGGCTCGTGTGATTAGTCAGAAGGGAGATATTGTTCCTGGCCACTGTATTCAAATATGGTGGGGGAACATGACACAAGACCAATGAGGACACTAACCTTTAAAATAATAACAGGAAGTAAGTAAGAGATAAATGATAGTTCACATCGAAACAACTGAGAGAGAGAGCGGAAGGCAGAAGGTGGGAATGGATCTAAAGTTTTTCCATTCCATTTTTTATCTCAATCACCAGGCATCTGTTCAAATCTGCAGAGTATAGTATCAAGTCAATTAAACATCTGATAGACTGATTTATCTGGTCAGTTAAGTAGCGGAGGGGGTTAATCAGTTCAGCTGCTTTGGTGTTAATGAAATTAACAACAGGTGCACTAGAGGGGCAACAATGAGACAACCCCCAAATCAGAAAGTGGCCTCCACTTGTAAAACCCTGACATTTTTTCTGTCTTTTTTTCCCCGTCACCACTACTTTTGCATTTGGCTAGGATCAGTGTCACTACCGGTAGCATGAAGCCACACCTGGACCCTACAGAGGTTGCACTGGTAGTTCAACTCCTCCAGGATGGCACATCAATACGTGCCATTGCCAGAAGGTTTGCTGTATCTCCCAGCACAGTCTCAAGAGCATAGAGGACATTCCAGGTGATATGCAGTTACTCTAGGGGAGCTGGACATGGCCAGAGAAAGTCCTTAACCCATCAGCAGGACCAGTATCTGCTCCTTTGTGGATGAAGGAACAAGATGAGCACTGCCAGAGCTACAAAATGCCCTCCAGCAGCCACTGGTGTGAATGTCTCTGACCAAACAATCAGAAACAGACTTCATGATGTGGCCTGAGGACCCAACATCCTCTCATGGGCCCTGTGCTCACTGTCTGGGACCATGGAGCCTGACTGGAATTTGCCATAGAATACCAGAATTGGCAGGTCTACCAGTGGTAGCCTGTGTTTTTCACAGACGTGTGACAGACGTGAAAGGGTCTGTAGAAGCCATGAAGAATATTGTACTGCCGTTAACATCGTTTAAATTGACTCATTTGGTGGTGGGTCAGTGATGGTCTGGGGAGGCATATCCATGGAGGGATGCACAGACCTCTACAGGCTAGGCAACGGCATCCTATCTGCTATTAGGCATCAGGATGAAATCCTTAAACCTACTGGCAGACCTTACACTGATGCAGTAGGTCCTGGGTTCCTCCTGGTGCACAACAATGGTCGGCCTTGAGAGTATGAAAGCAGTTCCTGGAAAATGAAGGAATTGATACCAATGACTGGCCACCTCTCCTGACCTAAATCCAATAGGATACCTCTGGGACATTACGTTTCACTCCATCCAATGCTGTCAGGTTGCACCTCAGACTGTCCACAAGCTCAGTGCTGCTCTGGTCCAGATTTGCGAGAAGATCCCACCATGACACCATCCGTTGCCTCATTAGAAGCATGCCCCAAAGTTGTCAGGCATGCATACAAGCATGTGGGGGCCATACAAACTACTGAGTACCATTTTGAGTTTCATTCCCTAGAGCTAGGATGGCAAGGCAGAAATAAAACATGTGGAGTCTCATTAAAGCCATTTCTGTGGAGCACATTTTCATACATTACTCAGCATGGTGGGGACTGATGTCAAAAATGTTTTTCTAGTCGTTATTTGTGTCCATGGAGGTCAGTGTTACTGTTGATTGGATGGACAACATTTCATATATAATACAAATTCTCATTTAGTCTTGTTAACTTATTTCATCTTAAATTTGAAACTGATGTGTTTGCAAAGCAGATTCATTACAAAAAGTCCCCTGACCTTTGACTTTCACAGCTACGTCACGAATGATGGCTCAGTAACTGGAATTGCATACTGCATACATAATTTTTGCTTTGTTTAACAACCCATTTCTTTCTTTTGAGAAAAGGCTGTATTGTGACTATGTTGGAATAATAACGCTTACTGAGGCGGTCACCTTAAGATATTCTGTACAATGTTTTTAATCTTCATTTTCAGCCTTGTTAATTCATACCTTTTCAAAGTAGTATAAGTAAATTATTATTGCTAAAACTGGTTTTGACCAGTCTGTGTTGACTACTGACAACAGCTTAAAGATTAGCAATGTTAGAAATACCTGCTTTGATTTTAGGGGCTTGAAATGGATATCTCCTTTAATTGTGCTATCTTAGAAACTACTGCAGCCTATTTGCCTACACACCTGTATAGTCCTATTACAAAGCAAAGGCATTGCCTATTATTGTCAAGATTTGATGGTTTGCTGACCAACTTTCCAAACAGAAAACAAACATTTATTGAGGCAATTCAGATAATCCAAGAGGCAGCAAGAAATGAAGGCCAGGCAATGCAAGATGTCCAAAAGGTGGCAAGATCCGCAACAGGCATGTTCTAGGGCACACAACGGAGACCCTGCATAAATCAACAAAGACTAGATGCAAACTGAGACTTTAAGCAGAAGCAGGAGGTAATCAGGGATACCAGAAACAGCAGGTTAACAGGGCACAACTGAAACTAATTAAGACAATAACAAAAGAAGTAAAACTAACAAGAAGAGAAAGAGGGCCAACAAAACAAAACAGGAAGCAACCAAACTGGGAACCATGCAACAGAAATGAAGACTTGATGACAAGACACAAGACGACACTGGGGGGTGGGAGGCAAACAAAACAAACATACAAGGAATTAAATATATAATATTCTAAACACAAAAGAAAACCAGATTTCAAAAGTAGCAAGAACTAAAAAGCTACGAGTCTAGAGATTAAACAGAAACTACACTGCTCAAAAATAAATAAATAAAGGGAACACTTAAACAACACAATATAACTCCAAGTAAATCAAACTTCTGTGAAATCAAACTGTCCACTTAGGAAGAAACACTGATTGACAATCACTTTCACATG